>JAOYSI010072777.1:0-20957 GCA_025775065.1 Hiodon alosoides | reverse complement strand
CCCAGCCAACTAGGGGGGACCACCAATGATGGAGCGACAACAGGAATGGTTCTTATCACCAAAACATTTCAAATAGCTACAGTCTCTTCCCTGTCACAGTCCCCCTGTTGACTATATGCAAGTAATGCTTCCCATATCAGCTCAAAAGCAATACACATTCACTATTTTTATTCAAGGCAGTAAGCTGATACTGTGTGACTGTGTGCCTGCTTGCCTGCCTGTGTTCCTGTATGCCTACCTGCCTACCTGCCTGCCTGCCTGCCTGTGTGTCTGCCTGTCTGCCTGTCTGCCTGTCTGCCTGTCTGCCTGTCTGCCTGTCTGCCTGTGTGCCTGCTTGCCTGTCTGCCTGCTTGCCTGCCTGTGTGCCTGCTTGCCTGCCTGTGTGCCTGCTTGCCTGTCTGCCTGCTTGCCGGCCTGTGTGCCTGCTTGCCTGCCTGTGTGCCTGTGTGCCTGCGTGCCTGCTTGCCTGCCTGTCTGCCTGTGTGCCTGCTTGCCTGCCTGTCTGCCTGTGTTCCTGCTTGTCTGACTGCTTGCCTGCCTGTGTGCCTGCTTGTCTGCCTGTGCGCCAGTGTGCCTGCTTGCCTGCCTGTCTGCCTGTGTACCTGCTTGCCTGCCTGCTTGCCTATTCTCTTGGCTATTTTTGCCCCGCCGTCTGTCTTCTGAATAGATGGTCCGTTCTCTTCCAGCATCTCAGAGCGATTGGAACATGCCCTGGATAAGTCCTCCGCCCTTTTAAGGGAGATCTTCATGGACTTTGCCCCCTTCTTGTCCCGCACACTCCTGGGCAGCCACGGGCAGGAGCTGCTGATCGAGGGCACCAGTAAGTGCTGGGCCCTAAGAGTGTCTGATGCAGAATCAACCCTTCTTAGGACCACAATAGCTTTGAAGGTTTAGAAGAAAATCACGTTTAAGCTGTTAATCGTCCATTACAGCACTAACTGATTACAACGCTTCAGATGTTCAAGTGGAGAGTCAGGGGTCAGGCCGCTACGATGAGTCTTTTGGGTGGCTGTGGCCTCTGAAAAAAATGGGAAGTTGATTGATAACCGTAGGGCAGGAGGCGCAGTGTAAGAGAGAAAGGAGAGGTCGCCCAGGCACTTCCCCTCTGTATATTTAATATCCCCAGAGACTCCAAATCACAAAATGCAGATATTTCCAATCAATAAGACATATGCTCTCCGCATCTGAGGGTGAAATACAAGGCGCAAATACCTATTAGTTTTCAGTAACATTTTTGTTCCCTGATTAATTTTTAATCTCCCTGACCCGGTGGAATAAAAAGCTATGTGTGGCCATATGCAGTTTACAAGCCTCTCCATTTGGGCCTAAATGGGGCAAAGACGAGCTTGTACTTGGGAATTCAATTGGTCGCACTGAAACTATTTTATCCATATTTAAATAAATAAATATCAATATTATTTAATTAGTCTTTTCCTCAATTATAGTCCTAGAGTACGTTTTGAGTTTGTGCATTATAGTTATAACATGCCTTTTTAAACATACATATCCCATTCATATAGCATGCCTGTTTTTGAGGGTCTGTGATTGTGTGTGCTAATAATGTGCACAGCAGCATTTATGTGGGATGAGCTGTGACCCTCTCCATCACATTACCAAGGTGACCAGTGTTATTCTTCATCACGTTAAGGAGGGTGAACGTTTGGAACCTTTCTTTTCCAGGTCTGGTGTGCATGAAGTCCAGCAGCTCTGTGGTGGAGTTGGTCATGCTGCTGTGTTCTCAGGCAAGTGCCACGTTGTCACCCTGTTACTCACACTTCCCCGTGATGCCCGTTACTCACATTTCCCCACACTGCCCGTTACTTACGCTTCCCCACACTGCCCGTTACTCACGCTTCCCCACACTGCCCGTTACTCACGCTTCCCCACACTGCCCGTTACTCACGCATCCCCATGCTGCCCGTTACTCACGCTTCCCCATGCTGCCCGTTACTCGCGCTTCTCCGCGCTTCCGGTTACACAGGCTTCCCCACACTGCCCGTTACTCGTGCTTCTCCACGCTTCCGGTTACTCACGCTTCCCCATGCTTCCGGTTACACACGCTGCCTGTTACTCACGCTTTCCCATGCTGCCCGTTACTCACACTTCTTCACGCTGCCCATTACTCACACTTCCCCACGCTGCCCGTTACTCACACTTCCCTGTGATGCCCGTTAATCACATTTCCCCACACTGCCCATTACTCACGCTTCCCCATGCTGCCCGTTACTCGCGCTTCTCCACGCTTCCGGTTATACACGCTTCCCGTTACTCACACTTCTTCACACTGCCCGTTACTCACACTTCTTCACGCTGCCCGTTACTCACGCTTCCCCACGCTGCCCGTTACTCACGCTTCCCCACGCTGCCCATTACTCACGCTTCCCCACGCTTCCCCACGCTGCCCGTTACTCATGTTTCCCCACGCTTCCCGTTACTCACGCTTCCCGTTACTCACGCTTCCCCACGCTGCACGTTACTCACAATTTCCCATGTTGGTCGTTACACTTTCCTACACTTCCCGTTACACTTCCCTACACTCGCACTTCCAGACTGGGAGCAGAGTCTGCCCAGTCTGCCCTGTGAGCGATGAGTACACAAACACCATTGCCCTGCTTATCTTTCCTGGACAGGTCTGTTATGGCCCACGGCTGTCACGCTACTCTGATTGTGCGTAAGAAAGTAATAATGAAGCATCTTTAATGAGGCTGATATCGGTGTAGAGGTCGCTTGTTCTGACCTATTCCAAAACCTTTGACCTACATTTATAACTCGGACAGTTTGCTTTCCTGCTAAATAAGCATGTTGCCGCTTAGCATCGATTTTTCCGTAGTAAAGTTACCAAATTTATTTAGTCAACACTGATGGACAGTTCATGAATACAAATGAAAGGACCATGGCCGATGGTCAAAAAAAAAAAATCAATTTAAAATGATGTCCGCAAAGTGCAATGAGGCCAATGTCTTAAGGAGATCACCCCTAATGGCCTCTACAGTGGTGGATTGAGGAGACTGTGGCTGATCCCCCCCAACCGCAAGAACAAATAGCTGTTTCTGTCGATATCAATTTACTTACAGAATTAAATCTAATTAAAACTGAGTAAAAAAAGAATCTGAATCATTACCCCTCTCTGTGATTTTTAATCAAGTTAATTTAATAGTCTAACATTCGCCGTAGCCCTTCCGCCCTGGTGTACCTCACTTTGTTCTCTGGACCGTAACGTAGAGACTACCCATTAGCCTCATAGGCTGCACGGATCTCAGGTGCAGGGGCACAGGGAAGGACGGAGTCTCATTCCAGAAGGCAGAATAAATGACACAGTGTAACGCGCCCATTCGTCATACCTGTCAGGTGTTGTTTAATCTAATCAAGGCCCAAATCTGTCCATTGCTGCAAAGCACAGGCTCTGGTTCTCCCGAAAGAGACTGGAAATATGGCCTGGAAAGACGTAATAAATCATCAAATTCTCACTCTGCCAATGCAGACGTGTGCTATCTTCACTGTGGGGGCAGAAAATTAATAGGGTATAAAGATACAAATGGAGATGTAAGGAATATGTTAATGTGATAACCATGGTAACTGGGATTATTGTTTATCCCAAACAACCAAGGAATCTTTAAAGAAAAAAATATCGCTGCTTTTAATTTTTTTTTTTAATTGCTTAAAATAAAATGGAAGTCTGTAAAGGCAAAGGTATCAGTTATTTACAAGGTTAGTTACAGTATCATGTGTAAATCATTATTTAGATATGAAAACCGTAACCTCAGGATAGCTTGAAGTTTAGCTCAAGAAAATAGCAGCTTATCAGCTCTCCACAAAAGCAATGCTACAAAAAGGTATTTATTTCATATTCAGGATTTATTAAATATTCTGTATTATATTTTTGTTATCAGATACACATTCAGTTAATAGCGTTGTATTGTGGGAAAATAGAAAACCCTCTGCCTGTCTCACTTAAGTAGTCCCGATTTATCCAGCACTAAATGGTATGCAAACTGTTGTGCTGGCACAATTCCTTTAATCATTTGCTTTGCTTTTTTTCACTTGGTCAGAATCGAGATGCAATGCAATCATTTATGTGATTATGAAGTTTTTGTGAAGACCAGCAGGCGTATTGTGATTGATTCTGTTTTCATCTACATTAGCAGGGTAGAAAGTCCTGCTATCTTTAAAATAGTAATTAATTTGGGGGCAGAGATGGAGTGTTTTTCCGTGTCAGAGCTCAGAGGTCGAGTCATGGAGGGGTTTTTAATCATCACCGATGTTTGCGGCTTGCATTGAGCACCGGATGGGAAACTGCAGTTTGATAGCAGGAGAATATATGGATCTAATTTTAATGGGCAATATTAAGTGTAAGAGTGCTGTGTTTCAGCCCTCCTCTTTTGTGTGTTATTGATTTTTTTACGCACTTCATGTGCAAATTCAGCACTTGATGTAACGAGCAGATTTTGACATGGAGTGGATGTTTTTTCTCACAACAATATTTGTTGTGCTAGAAATGATCTAATCCTGTCCTATTTCGTCTGAACACATTCTAAACACAATTTGAACAGCCGGTCGTACAATTACATTCTTTGTGTCAGCTGAATCACAAACCATGTCCCCAGCCCCTGCTGTCCCCACTGTCAGGTTATATATTATATTGCTATCAGAAAGTCATCTAGTGTATAAAGGGTTAATATAAAGCTCCAGTGTGAATGCCTTAACACCACATTTTACACCACATTTCAAACGGGCAGTAGAAGAAAATGGATATATGAAAAGGAGAAAACCATAATCTTGGTATGAACTACTAATGACTCACGTAGGGTGAAATCTGACGTTTATCCTGCGAGTTGGAAATACTTTAGTTTTATGGGTCGAATTTGTGGACACCTTCATCCAGGCCAATTTAGTGAAACAATTATTTCCCTGGCCTGCAAGTTTCTGTGTCTTTGTGCTTGTCTGTGTCTGTGTCTTTGTGCTTGTCTGTGTCTTTGTCTTCGTGCTTGTCTGTGTCTGTGTCTGTGTACTTGCGTCTGTGTGTGTGTCTGTGTGCATGCCTGTGGTAGAACTATCGTCTCTGACCTGCAAGTTGGGACGTGGGCGGCGAGCGGAGCCACTCGGACGGAGAGAAGGGGCAAGAATGCGGTGAATCCAAGGTCATAGCGTTTCCTTTGGGGTCCGCACAGCCAGAACGACACCCTGCTGCTTACTAAAACACACGCCCAAAGGTCAAGACCAGTGCAACGTGATTGTTTCCTCCGGGGAAGGTATGCAGAGCCACACAGCGTCTCGCTCATCCCATCTGAAGGGCGAGATCCCGCTGGCTTCATCTGCCCTTCTCTGGGGGAATACAGATCCCAAGTGTGGCATATCAAGAACAGAGTAATGCTGGCAGTTAATTCCACCAGCCCCTGCTGATACAGAATGTTCACATTGACAGGAAGTGGGGTCAAGCAGCATGGAGACCCACTGAAATAGTCTGCCTTAGTCTGAGGCTGGCTGTTTAACTGCCTAAAGCAACCGCACTGACGGTCCATACGCTCCTTTTTTCTGTAGCTCTGACAGGTTTCCTGGTTAGTGTCCAACACTGGCATCCTAGGAAAGATAGAAAACGACAACAGGGGTATATTGTATTTTCTCTCCAAGTTGATACAAACTGGTATGGCATACACCTTCACTGCATGTTCAGAATGTATCCAGCCATAGAAAGCAGAGAAGAGAAGAAGGTACTGGCTGAGGTTCATTGAGTGAGTAGTCCCCAGCACCTGGACCAAGGCCTGATTACTACATTACATCAGTGTTAAAGGTCACTCAGCATAGATGCCCCAGGCTAATTCTTCAGCTCCTATATTAATGTGATCATCAGAGCTCTGTTGACTCTGTTTCTGTTTCTATCTCTCGCCATTCAATTTATTTGTTATTAGAAATTACTAAGATTTATAATGGTACTTACAAAATTATTTGCCATTAATTTGACTATAAACACATTTTTACCACATATTTATCATCTTATTTTATTTTAAAAGGAAAACAAAAGCATTTTCGGGGTGTGGGGGTCGAGTTCCTGTGTTCTTAGCTGAAAGGCGGTGTACTCGGCGAGAAGGGCGGTATACAAAGGGAGAAGGGCGGTGTATCAGGGGAAGCGTAGCCGTTTGAGCTGAAGCAGAGGCCTCATTTATGACCGTCATCCTGTGGTGCCTGATTTCCAGGCAGTCGGAGTGGCATGTCCCTAGGCCTGCGCCCTTCTGCTAGGGGCTTGCTCTCAACATAACCTCAGTTCACAGGAAGTTTGCAGGCTGAAACAGCCCTTTGCTCCCCAGTGCGCCCATGGTGCGATTGTGAAGTAAACACAGTCAATGTTAATAAGGTGAAGCTGAACATAAAGAACTTGAGAGGTGGAGCCCCCTGGATGGCCTTTTCCTGTGATGGGCCTTGGCTTATGCCGGCACCATGGAATTCAGTAAATAAGGTTCTCACCTCATTGCTTGGTCTGGCAAACAACAACGTCTGCAAATTATACCGCTGTATAACTTAGCTTAGACCTGTATTTCCTTTTTTTCTTTTTCTGACTATACCGTGAGATAGTGATGCGTCTCTCAGTGGTGCAATTGAGTCATCACTTATGGTGCTGATTTCAAGTGAAATAACCTTTCTGATAAAGTCACGAATGAACATTTCAGCATTTATGAGAGTGCAGGATTAGATTTTTAGTTTCACGTAAGTTCAACAATTTTAAGATGTAATTCTGTACACAAACAGACCATATATAAATTAATTTCTTTCAATGTTTTTTCCCTCTAAAATCCGTCATTAGGTTTTTATTTAGGTTAGTCATTTTGAATATTGTGCCTGTCCTCACAGCTGTGGAGGAACTTTGGTATGGATTCTGGCCCTGGCGGTCATTTTTTCTGCTGAAGAGGATGTGGCTTGACATGATATATACACATGTCCTCGCATTGAGAGTGAATTGTAACTGCTACCCAAACTCTGAGAGGAGCTCAGCACCCCAACCCCCCTCCCCCACTACCTACCACTCTCCCAGGCTCTCAGCATTTATCATCGCCACACTTTGTATATAAACTCTGGCTTCCCCCGGCTGAAGCCAAGCTAAGTGAGGATTTAAACACACTCTCCACACCGGCTTCCCCCGGCTGAAGCCAAACTAAGTAAGGAGTTAAACACACTCTCCACATCGGCTTCCCCCGGCTGAAGCCAAGCTAAGTGAGGAGTTAAACACACTCTCTAGGCTTTAAAATTTTTATTTTATTATTTTTTAACACCAAAATCTGTTGAATATCTATTTAACAGGATACACTTGCCATTGAGTTCTGTAGTGTATGTTTTACACCATGTCGAAGTAATTGTATTTAATGTACGCATGATACATGTAACATACAGGCCCAATTACAACTTTGAGGGGCTAAGATGCCACATTCCTCCTCCTCTTCCTCTCTTCTGAGCCCGCAGCTGTGTGAGAAGGGTGAATAACGCATGTGTGTAATCTGTATGTTTCAGGAATGGCAGAACTCCATCCAAAAGAACGCGGGTCTGGCCTTCATTGAACTCGTCAACGAGGGGAGGTAATTATAGTTTTCCCTTGTGACCTTAGGTAGGCACCTCTTCATTACACTGGCTTCTTGGTATAAAGTGCCCTGGGGCCTGTAAGCCTGGTCCTTGTAAAGGGAAAAGTCAATACGCTGAAGTAAGATCTGTGAGAGTTGTTACCTTTGCGCTCCTCTGGGGTGCAACCGGCCTATGGAGCAGATCACAGGGGTGTGATCTGTCATCGCTGCCTATGTCTGTATCATACCTAACTGCTTTAAAGAGGAGTTACGTATGTCCCCGTAACACACCTAACTGCTTTAAAGGGGCTTTGCGTACGCCTCTGTAACACACCTCTGCTTTAAAGGGGAGTTACGTATGTCCCCATAACACACCTAACTGATTTAAAGGGGCTTTGCGTACGCCTCTGTAACATACCTCTGCTTTAAAGGGGAGTTACGTGTGTCCCCATAACACACCTAATTGATTTAAAGGGGCTTTGCATACTTCTTCCTAACACATCTAGCTTTACGTGCATTTGTTACAGTAAGCATAGGTAAACATGGGTAAAATGTCCCCATCTGGGAAATGCATACAATGTATTGAATGGCATGTGCACAGAGATCACCCTGCTTTTGACATTCATGTAGTGGTTACTGCAGTTTTTTTTGTGTAACAGGATCTTGGAGTGGGATAGAGGTGAACAAAGGTGATTGTAGAGAGTGGTAGTTACAAGATGACAGAGCTGTCAATAGCGGCCGTCCATCAGGAGCAGGGCTGCCAGAGAGCTTGGGGTCCAGCTGCTGAAACTCTGGGCTTGGATTACAGGCTGGGGCGAGGGCTGTTGTTTTATAACGCTCAGTAAGTACTGAGCTTAAAACCGCTTTTAGAAAACACTTTGGAACCTTGTGGGTTACAGGCTGGGGCTGTTAGAAAACCACTGTTGAACTTTGTGGGTTACACGCCGGGGCTGTTAGAAAGCACAGTGGAACCCTGTGGGTTACAGGCCGGGGCTGTTAGAAAGCCACAGTGGATCCCTGTGGGTTACACGCTTGGGCTGTTAGAAAAAAACTGTGGAACCCTGTGGGTTACAGGCTGGGGCTGTTAGAAAGCCACAGTGGAACCCTGTGGGTTACAGGCTGGGGGTTTAAGAAAGCCACAGTGGAACCCTGTGGGTTACACGCTTGGGCTGTAAGAAAAAAAACGTGGAACCTTGTGGGTTACAGGCCGGGGTTGTGAGAAAACCACTGTGGAACCCTGGGCAGTTGTTTTTCTACTTTGCACCAGGGCGAGGGGAGAGTCGTCCTTCTGTTTTTATTGGTCCAGACTAAAACAGGGATTTTCAGAACCTGTATCACAACAGCAAAGGTCTAAGTAAGATGCACACTGTAAACAAATCAATAAGTATAAGTGTTTTTTTTTTTTGTTTTTTTTTAAACAATTTATCATCATTCTCTGATGATAAGTATTTTCTTCAATTATTTTTAAAAGGATCTCTTCTGTTCTTTTATATTTTAAATTGCCTTTGTAGTGCTGCAAGCCAGTTAAATGTGCGTTTTGTGTTTGGAGAGGTTATGAGAAGACTAATCAAAATCGAGATGAAGGTAACACGGAATTGGTGGCACGTATTTTATGTCCTTAATATCCTTTGATGTGTGCCAGGGTTGTTACGCCTCCTTAATTAAAACCAACAATTAATACTACTCTTAGCTACATTGGACAAGATCAATTCACCTTTAATCTAAAAAATAGTGTAATGCTGTTTTTGGAGCATTAGTTTTTTAACTAAAAATGATCATTGAAAAAAATCTTGATTAAATGATGGTTTAGATATTATTATTGTCTATGTGCATATTACCAGATTTCAGCTGGCAATGGGCCAGTATTGACTCTATTGGCTCCGAAGATAATGGTTACATTCAGTCTGAGGCGCATTTAAGTGCTCTAGGGAATATCCAAGGAACACCAGGAGACTCTTGGGTATTGTTGTTTGTGTAAAGTGTCAATGGAGAGATAGGGCTGTAGCGTTTTAACATTAAAAGCCATCCAGAGGAGGATTGGTTTCCCCTGAAGAGTCTGGTTTCTCTCAAGGTTTCTTCCTGCTTGCCATCCTGGAGAGTTTTTTCAGTGTGAAAATGATCCTGGCCGGCTTTGGTTTCTCCTCCAAAATTCACTTGTTTTTTGTCTCTCTATTTGTAATTATGTTTCTCCTCTTGTTGCTACTCTTTGGCTTGTAAAGCATGTTGAGATTTCTAAAAGGAAAAGCTTGTACTAATAAATTGTTTTAGCATTGTATTATTCTAGAGATCATCGTATTCTGTAGAACAATCATAAAACAGGCCTTTAAAAGAAAATTACAACTTTTATTAAATTTAGTGTTTAAGTTACATTTCAAAGTGATTTGCAAGTCATTAGCCTGACTCTGGATATGTTTTACCGATCATCACTCATCCCATTCCATTCTAATTGTTCAAGCATTTCACATGCACTGTTTGATCCAATCAGTGTCGAATAGACTGAACTGGTTCTCCAATCCGTCAGCATCACTAGGCCCATTACTGTAAACTAACTGAAGGTCATTGTCCCCCATAGGACAAGAACACCAGTATTTATCAAAGTCCTTTAGTCGTTTTTCTGTCTAAAAACACCACTCACAACACGCAGCATTCAAGACGGTTATTTTTGTGTTAGCAATAAGTTTAAATTAGAAATGCCATTTATAATATATTAATTGCTATGAATGTTTGATATCAGCAAGTATTTACATACAATAATTTTTCAGTAATGTCAAAAATAAGATATTATAAGATATAATATACAAGATCTAAAATAAGATCAGACAGACCCTGAATGCCCAAATGACACTGGAATTCTGGGAGAATGCATCAAGACAAAATTTAAGATTCTCATGAGTCCATTGGCTGCACCTACTCTCTATAAAGTCTGGGTGACGTGAATGCACCCAATTACCTCTTGTGCACAAATTGTGTTCATTTCTTACTCGTATTCATTTGTCTGTTAACCTGCATTAGCATTTATATATCTGTTGTGACTGTAATAGATCGATTTGGTTGTTTAATATCTGGCCAGGCATGTGCAGTACTTGATTGTATTGTTTGTCGAGTAATTGGTTCTCCTTCCTTCCCTGGCAGGCTGCTGAGCCACACTATGAAAGACCACCTGGTGAAGGTGGCCAAGGAGGCCGAGTTCATCCTGAGCCAACACCGGGCGGAGGACGTCCACAAGCACGTCGAGTTTGAGGTGGGTGCAATGCCGTTGCTGGTGCATGACCATGGTGCACAGCTTGTGTTGGGTGTGCACAGTGTTCTTTGTGTGCACTGCTTGGACTCTGTCTAAGGTGTCCAGCACAATGTGCTCGGTGTGCACGGTGTGCTCAGTGTGCTCAGTGTGCTTTGTGTGCACGGTGTCTACGGTTTCCACGGTGTGCTCGGTGTGTGTGGTGCTCTGTGCTCGATGTGCGTGGTGCTCTGTGCTCGATGCTCTGTGCTCTGGTTCACAGGCTTGTCAGTGTAGTGGCCTCCCATGAGGGTGATTGTTTTCACAGTGCTGTGAGAGGAATTTCTATTTCTTCTCTGCTGATATTAAACCAATGTAAAAAAAAGAAAATCACACCACAAGAATGTGTATTAACAGTCCTGAACCCCGACCCTCCTCAGCGTGACTGGTGATGTCCGAAGTGTTCTCACCCGTTGTGTTGCCTAACTTCCTCCAGAAGGGAATTATTTTTAAAAGTTATGAGTGATGTCCCTCACCTGAAGTTCTCATGATTACATTTGACATAAATCTTACTAAAATATACAGCAGGACTCCCAAGATATTAAATTATCCTCTGAACCATCCCCGTGGACCTACACAAGCCGTGCTATTGCATGAGTGCTGGCTGTGGACAGACTATCTGTATGTCCCTTTCTCCAGCTTTGGCTGAAGCCCAACTGTGCGTTGTGTTGGGTGCCAGAACCCGGTTACTTTTAGATCCGTAGAGCGGGATGCCACAGACCTTGTCCGCACAAAGGCTCAAAAAGGGGTGGGGCTGTAAAGCGTTAAATAGTGAAAGTCTGTATTAAGTGTTTGTGTGAGAGATACACAAATGCTTGTTTACATCTGCTTGTCCCATTGGCCCAAATATGAGCCTGGATTCCAGCACGTTCCCTCAGCCTGGATGTCACCAGTCAGTATCAGGTAGGGGACATGCTGCCTGCCTGGCTCCCTGGTGACCCCTAGGGACCAGGCCCAGACCTGTACCTTCCTCGCTCATTTCATTACCCGATAATCATCACGGGCGTCTAGGCCGGGTGGTGGAATTACGCATATCCCCCCCATGTGAGGTGCATGTCGAGGAGACCGTACATTCTTTCGAGTGGATGGGGGATGTATTTATGCATAAAACATTTTTTCATCTCTGACGTACTGCATTGTTGCTTGTCCAGCTGTATTTGGTGTGCACGGTGTGCTCTGTGTTCGCTGTGCACGGTCTGCTCTGTATGCATGGTGCTCTGTGTGCATGGTGCTCTGTGTTCGTGTGCAGGGTGTGCTGTTTGCACGGTGTGCTCTGTGTGCATGGTTCTCTGTGTTCGCTGTGCACGGTCTGCTCTGTGTGCACGGTGCTCTGTGTGCACGGTGCTCTGTGTGCACGGTGCTCTGTGTGCATGGTGCTCTGTGTTCGTGTACAGGGTTTGCTGTTTTCACGGTGTGCTCTGTGTGCATGGTTCTCTGTGTTCGCTGTGCACGGTGCTCAGTTCGCTGTGCGCGGTATGCCCTGTATGCATAGTGCTGGGTGCTCACTGCTGTTTAGGGTAATTCTATGAAAAGATACAGAAGGCATAAAAGCAGCCAAGGAGATTTAATGATTGGGAGGAAGTTTTTAACAACCCTGTCTGGTGAAAATTACCGACCCTGCCTGGTGTAATTAAATAAAAAACCGTGTAAGGAGTAATATTGGACAATGTTGTTGGGTATGTTTTTATACTGTTGAGTTAAGATATCACTTGATGAAGCCAATGATTAAATTATTTTAAAATGAAAATAAACACTGAAGGTGAGCTTCAAAAGAACTCTACACAAATATTTCCTTTGGCGAGGACACAGCCAGATGTGTCATTAAATACAAAGAGAAGATTATTCTATGTGCTGTTCTTGGTTTGGCACCTCAACTGAACACAATGACTGCAGTCAATTTGGGCTTCTTGGGATTTCACCCAGTGGAACTGCCGAACACAATGCAATTCTTAGAATCAAAGTGCAGGTGTCATAAATTTAGCATGTTGTGTTTTAATGTTTATATAGTTCTTTCTGGTACAGAGGTTGGTCTTTTTTGTATACACATTTCTATAGTGTTCCTTTGTTATGCAGATACACCATTGTTCACTGAGAAGGTTACTCCCAGACCAATTTAATTTTGATTTAAAAAAAACACATCTTTTTGGTAATTGGATCAGATACCCAGTGGCAATAGTGATTAACAACTCAATTCTACACGTGAGTCAAGTTGCCCGGTGTGACCTCTGAATGGATTAAGCCACTGATAAGTGCAGAATTGATATGGAAGCTTACAACAGATTTAGCTGCATTGATCTTCCTCTGTTCTGATTGTCATGATCTTTTCAGCTACTGGTATCATGTTACAGGGCTACAATAAAAATCCCCCAAGGCTAAAATTGCTTTGCTGCCTTTGTTTTCAGTCTGCATCCTGTTGGCCTTCATGCAGAAAGTGTGGTCGTTAAAGGAATAAGCAGTGTTTGTCGTGTTTTGCCGTTCCTGTCATGGAGAAAGGTGAGACGATGAGATCCATTCAGAGCGTTAATTAAAAACGAACTACAGCGATTAAATGAAGCGTTTTTGCTCCTGTGGGTCCTGGGCGAAGACGTTGGGCTGGGTGAAGACGTTGGGCTAGATGAAGACGTTCGGACGTTGGGCTGGGAAAAGACGTTGGGCTTGGTGAAGACGTTGGGTTTGGTGAAGACGTCCAGCATGAAAATCTGCTGAAAGTCAGCTTGTGCCTGCCCTTACACATGACAAAGCTGTGTTTGATACACTTCCTTTGGAAGCAGGTGATTCACCGGGATTCACCGGGAGTTGAGTTATTAAACAGATAAAAATAAATTTATGCTTGGTCTCAGAGTTCACATCCATGACTTAACTTGACGGATGGGCAGGATGATTTTGACTGGTTTGCTTTGGAGATGTGTAGCCTATGCGTAGAGTTCAGAAGGGAGTTATCTCTTGCTCCTAAGAGTAAGATATTATAACGAGGTCCTACAGAGATTTACTTAACTGGGGAGATTCAATTACCTTTTAATGTTGTCTTTCTAATGGGTTTCTTAATGTGGAAAAGATCCTGAGATGATGCTATCTGCCGTGATGCATACGGATGGACATCTAACTGGGTGCTAAGCCCTCCTTTGTGAGTCTCCATGGGAGTGATATGTGAAGCACAAGGATAGGAGGCTGACTGGGGTAGACTGAGTTCATTTCTTTCTCTTTTTTCTTCTTTTACTACACGTTTTGTGATTCAGCTGTAATGTACTTTAATTAGATTGACCTTCTGTCAATGGGTGAATGTGAGTAGCTGCAACTGTAATTATCCCTCTGGCTCGTTTTTTTTCTCTCTCTTGCAAGCCTTGATACAGCTAACCTTGCCCAGTATGTCACATTCTAACATGTAGTGCTGCAATACCGCAATGTTCTTAAGGCAACAATGGTGGTTTTATCTGAAGCTATGTACAGATCCTTTGTGAGAATGCTTATTGACTGAGTCGTTTTTATATAGTAAAAATGCATTAACTGAGTGCTAGGACAGTTGTATGTAATGGGAGTGCTTGAAGGCAAGGTTGTCATGTTAGTTATTTTCTCCAGTGTAGAATCTCACCTAGTGATTGGGGGGTGGTCTGTGTAATTAAATGTATTTTTCAGCCCCATCCCCCATCCCCGACACAGCCCACTGTTTTCATTTTGCAGGCCCGTGAACCATAGGCATCCCTCATTATACTCAACCACTCTGCCAGCAGACTGCCACTTTGAAACAGGACCTAACCGATCTCCACAGGATGGCTTTAAACATGTTTTATTGGTGGAAAACATGCTACCTTAGGTGCTGGGTGAGCAGTTAAATCTGTGGGGTGAGCTCACTAAACCTAAGCCTGGGAATGCTATATAACCTAGGAGTATATGGACAGGGGCCATACTTGGTCATTTATGGCGTTGAGCTGCCTATCGTCATCGTAGCGACCGTTTAATTGTAATGACAGGAATAAGGTGCAGGCGAGCACGCCTGGTGTCTTAACTGTTTGTTGAATTTAGCAGTTAGTGTTGGACTACCTCAGGACTGTGTATGGAAACCTCCAAAGCAATATTTTAGCCTCCGAGCTTGTATGCCTGCATTCTGGGGTTACACCTAACCTAGCGTTAATTGTTTTGCAGCTGTGGAGAAGCTGTTTGGAGAAGGCTTAACACATTAGTTTACATTATTAATCTGAGGGCCAGACATGGAAGAAGAATATAAGCAATGCTGTCTGTTTGATCTCAGTCTGCATGTGAAGAGGTCTGTCTGCTTAACTAAAGCTGTGATTTAGCTACAGAGCTAAGCTGTGGACTAGCTACAGAGCTAAGCTGTGGACTAGCTACAGAGCTAAGCTGTGGACTAATAAGTTTAAGACATATTCAGTTTTATTTAGTGGTTCAGTGTCTGAACTCAGTCGCCATCTGTCCAGAAAGAAACTGAAAAGATCGTTTTACTGGAAAATATTATCAACAGGAACATCATTTGTTTTATTGTCTCCCAGTATAAAAAAATTATACACAGTTTTAAATTTTGCTTGACCTTCAAATTATCGCTGGTCAGCAAATTGTGAGCATGAACTTGTGAAGTAGACTCTCCTCTTTGTTGGGAAAACACTGCCTTGCTGAGATGAAGAGGCTGCCATTTCATCGTTGTGTCCAGCCTATTAAAATGAGAGAAAGTGGGTGAGTTTGATAAGTACTTGGCCTGAGTTATCCTTAATGGCTGTATCTGTTTCATTGGATTAGATTAGTTTCCATCTGGAGGGAAATCCATACTTGCTTGCTCAGGGAGACAGGAGGCATCATTGTAGGATTGAAGTGGCTATCTCACATTGTCATTCTGTGACTTCTGCTGGCTATTATATTTCAATGCATTAATGTTTCTTAGATGTCTTTCTCTAAAGAGATTCTTGTCTGCTTTCCCATGGTGGTGCTTTATGTTTCTAATTCACTTAGCAATCAGTTGCATGCATGATATACAGGTGCATTAGAACAGACAAGCCAAGGAGATGCCTGTCAGGTTGACACTTTACATGTTCTCCTAGCAGCAGAAGAAATAGAATGGAGCGATAATGACTGTGGGTGTGAGCAGGCATGCCACAGGTCAGCTGCACACTGGGTCCTGGTGTGTGGGGGTGAGCAGACATTCAGGCTGTACCTTGGGCCTTGGTGTGTGGGTGTGAGCAGGCGACAGTAAACCACCGACCAAATGCAATGGTATTTTCAGTGCGATTATTCTGTGCATAAGCAATAATCGTACTACTGTGCGGGTTCTCAGTGGTGAGTTTCCTATGTAAAACGGATGTGGGCATTTTCGTCATTATCAAGCAATGAAAGATAAATGCATTGTAGCATGATGTATCCCTATCTACGTGCCCGTATCCCTATCTACGTGCCCGTATCCCTATCTACGTGTCTGCGTTCCTGTCTACGTGTCCGTGTCCCTATCTATGTGCCTGTAGTTCCCATTTCAACCTCTAGCAGTATCAGATCACAGAGATAGAGATTAATGGTAAGGGACGTCACTCAGGATTAACAACTGTTAAAAGGATTCATGTGTAAATGCTTTTAAAATGTGTCTTTGCTTATTTCTGTTTTGACATGCTTTCTGTTCAGCTCTGACTTTAATGTGCTGCAAACAGACAGAGATTTATAATTAGGAGGAAAATACCCTTCTAATGTGATTTATACGTATTGATTTTCTGTCCAATTTGAGAGGTTGTTGGTCAAATCGGACAGGCGGATCCATTAAAAACCACTTTAGGGTGTTTCCTGCAAACTTTGTGGGGCAGGTTCTGTTTGTACACCATGCATTTATGCCAGGTCCTTACAGACTATTGGGTATCCATAGCCATGGATATTCTTTTCTGTCTTGCCATTCTTTCTGTGACAGGGCTAAAAATCTGTTTTTAAGGGAATTTTGTACTTTGTAAAACAAATAAATGCATATTCATAACCCTGGATGTGTTTGCGTTCCCCAGGGCCACTAAGTTATTTGTTATTTTATTATTTAATTTTATCCTCATTGTGTCTGAATCACTGGATTTTTTGAGCCACTTCCTGTATGAGGAGAAGTTCGATGTTGGTCTCTGGGGGAACAGTGAGACAGTAGGACACTATTGCTCTAGCAAGTTCTCAAATGTATACGGTTACAAAATCCGACAAAGAGAAATGTTGGCCCGATGCGTTGTGGGTTTTCTCGGTTTCGGCCTGAGGGCATTGGTAGATATGTGTCCGGCAATATTAATCAAAGTGACAAGGGGGGCAGCAGTGACCTCTACAATTACATGTGTTTCAACTCTGTCTGGAATTTCTGCACGACAAGACGAGTCTTTCAGGAGAAATTCGTTTTCAGAATGGTTCTCAGTTTAGTGTTTTAATGTGCTGCATGCGTGTGTACAGAGTTTATTATCTTTCTGAGTAACTGATAAACGATTAAATTAGGACAAATGCAGTGACTCCTTAATTTGTGTTCCACAGTCCCAGTGTGCCCAGTACACGGCAGAGAAACGTGAGGAGGAGAAAACGTGCCATAACTTAATCAGAGCAGCAAAGTATCGGGACCATGTCACTGCCATCCAGCTAATCCAGAAGATTGTCCACATCCTGACAGACAAGCATGGGGCCTGGGGCCACTCTACTGTCAGGTGAGCCACACCCTCCACTATTCTTCTCACCTGTAACTGTGGGCTGCTCTCAGGTGAGCCAAACACTCCACTGCTCTTTCTTACCTGTAACTGTCGAAAGCATTAGCCTGATTTAATTTATTAGCAGACAGGCTTATTCAAAGTTAGTGCTAATAACAGTAAATAATACTGCTTGATGGACTAGCGACAAATAAACCGCTTGATATTCAATACTGAAATGCACAGGCTAAATTTTCCATAATTATTCCTCTGATTTGTGGATTAACTGTAAGTTAATGCGTGCCATGCAGGTATCATGACTGTGTGTGTGTATGTGCTGTGTATGCTCCAGCATCACGGTTTGCAATTATCCTTGAGAATTCCACTCCACAGCTCGTCCAACATGCTATTGTAATCTGTGTTGTTTTGGTATTGATTGCTATCCTAATGCCAGGCGAACAGTCAGCACAGACGCTGCCAGACAGCATTGGGTTGGCAGCCCTTTTAATAAATCACAATCAGACCTTTGCCAGTACATCCATATCTTTCATCAATTACAGAGAAGGTCAGGGGCTGCGTTGCTCCGCAGAGCCTCAGCACGGGCCACTAGGAACACCTGGCATGGGTGTATACCAGGAAAAAGAGAGGGAAGGGAAGGGATGGACTGGGAGTGACGGATGGAGTGGTAAACGGACACACACATGCTACACGCACACACATGCATGTTACATGCACGCTACACGTAGCCGCACACATGCTACACTCACCCTACATGCTCCCACACGTATGTTGCATGCAGCCACATGCAAGTTACATGCAGTCACATGCATGCTACACCAACCCACAAGCGTAGGCTACATGCACCCACACACATGCCAAACACACAGCCTCACACACCCATGTAACATGCACCCACACACATTCTACACACACACACACACACACACACTACACATAGTCACGGGCACGCAGCTGCACGTTCGCTTGCTACTCGCTGCCACTTGCATGCTATACAAACCCTGTTTTTACATGGGAATATGGAGTCTGCGACCATAGGCCATTGTAGTGATTAGGAACTTTTGTACATTTTTTGTTTTTTGGCTGTTGTTTTCATAAAGATGTATTCCCCAAAGTTTCCATTCAGCGAAAACTTTAGATGGAAATTTTATTTTCTCACTGGCTCATGAGAAACATTGCTTCTTCACAGAAGGAATATAATAGCTTTTGACCTCGGCGACTGCAGTTTTGTTTCATTTAATTTTCGTCTTTCTTGTCTTAGCTGGGTTGTTGAAAGGCCTGGGGGATCTCTCCAGCCAAAAACGCAAATGTCATAAAAACTTACACATAAAGAGTACAGAATTGTGGAACCAAACAGGGATACATGTTTAAACGTACATTCCTCTCCTTCTGTCTAGGGGCTCTGTTGGAAAAGATGCCCTACAGGGAAAATACAGAAAGACTGCATGTACTACCAAAGTGTCCATACACACGTTTGGCCACAGAGCACTGGTCAGAAGGTGAATCACTGTCCGTGTCTAGGACGCCTGATGAAAGTGGCTAAATGTAAAAGAGGATGAAGAGGGATGATGGAGAATGCTGTCAGGATGGAAATCCTCCCAGGACTTTCCTCTGGCTTTTCCTCATATCTCCCCTAGTTGGATTCTGATAGGATGACTAATGTAGCGTGGAGATTCACACTCAGTGTTGGGGGCGGAGGCTGACAACACTGTTTATCCAGAGTCGCGAGGGTGAGACCTTGCCCTGGGAAAAGAGTGGTATTACTATGCCCCTGCTCCTGTGGGAGGAAGGGTGTGCTTTTAGGGCCGCCTCCTGGCCACCCCTCTCCTCCGCCTCCAGCAGCTCCATTGTGGAGGCTCCCCGGCCAGACAGACATCCATCATAAAACTGCTGACAAAAGACTAAAATCTTTGTGATACGCTCTCCTTTTTTCTCTGGGAAAGACAAATGCTTTGAGGTTGTGGTGCTATATAAAGCAGGTCGATAAGGGCAGAAGTGAAAGTGTATACCCTGGTATTGATTGACCTTGTGAAGTGAGGTCTCGCGGCAGAGTGACTGTTCCAGTGGACGCTTAGGGGACCTGTAATGGCCAAACCATCAATATCAGTGTAGCTGCTTTACCTGCTAATTTGTCATTTTACAGTCAAACGATTTGAGAGCGATAGAGCGGAGCTTAACGCTCAAAGCCGAGGGATGGATGCGTAATCATCTTAATAACTGCAAATTGTTTTCCTTTGGAAACTGGCTGATATTTTGTGTTGGGTCTGCAATATTGGGCAATATTGCAACATTTAGAGGGGAATTAGTTGGTAATAAACATTTGAATGTGTATTTCTATAACTTAATTTACCAAGATTTTTCGGCAGAGAAGACAATGAATTATATAGCTATTTTATTCATTTTAAAAGGAAAACAAAAAAATAAGTGAATATTGGCGAGATGTGGGTTATAAAAAGGCATGTTTCACTGAAATGACAACGGGTTTAAAAACCTCTGACAACAGGAGCCATTTTGATGTTATTGCAGGGGAATAAAATAGTGTTTGGTCCTTGCTATTTTGGTTATATGTTATAATGACCTATCAAAAAAATTAATGTTGACATGAATGTTTTTATGTATGATAATGGCTGGGATGCTTTAATAAATTCTCTGTTCTGTTTCATGGAATCTGCATTCGTGCTTTGATAAAGATGAAGTTGTTCAATTACAGAGGTACTGAAGTATTAACGGTGTGTTTTAAACTCTTCATCATTCTGTACGAATATACAGAAATATGGGACTTTGTCTTCAGCTGCACAGAAGCAGGACATCTGCAGAATGGAGAGTGTTGTTGTTGTGCACATCCACCTTTCTGGTACCGGTCTGAGGGGAAAGAAGTGTTTAACTCGGGTCTTGATTATTCAACAGTCAATTAGCTGAGAAGAGCTGGGCCTGATAAGTCTCAGGCCCATAAATCAGTGGGGATTCTTTGTGAGCGTTTGCCGGTAAACACTGACTTCAGAATGGAAGACGCCTCCAAAGCTCTCTTTCCTTCGGTCCAGATGATCTTGGTAAATGACCCTGCCAGTATGAGGATTTTCCAAACAATTTTAAACAGTTTTAAACAGTTTTAAGAATTTTTTTACGTCCTTCATCATTCAGGGCATCTCCTAAACAAAGGAGCGGCATTATTAAACCAGAAGGAAGCTTGTAAGATCTGACAGGAAGGCATTTAAAGATTTATATAAACGCGAAGGAGACGCGTGCCTTTGTACAATACAAGGGGTTACAGAATTTCATTAGAATGTCTGTGAAAACATTTACCTTAGCTGTATAAACAAGGCAGTGACCAAGATTGTACGAAATACCAACACAGTGTCAGAGTGGGACGTATCAAAGACCTGCAAACTGCTGAAGGTTTCCATCTGGGGCCTTGATTTACAGTGTTCCAAATCCTCTCTCAAATACCCTTCAACAGAGCATGACTGTGCTTCATTTGCAAGACAAGTTATT
>JAOYSI010072776.1:0-20957 GCA_025775065.1 Hiodon alosoides | reverse complement strand
CCCCCCCCCCCCCCCCCCCCCCCCCCCCCCGCAAGCACACCGGATTTGGTGAGGTCACCGTTGGGACAAAGTTGCAGGAAGGCCAGTTTCCCTGGGACGGCCTGGGACACCCCTGGCACTCTTGGGCTCCGCCCTCTCTCCTGCTCCATTGGGGCGTTTATGGTCTTCCTCGACGGGGCCGCCGTTCGACAGCGCCTTGGGGTCCCTGGAGGACTGCAGCGCGGCACCCTCTCGCGCTATCCTCTGGCAGATCTCTGCATAGCTGGGCTTTCGGAGCTCCTGGGCGGCAGGAAAGAGGGGTTACAGGAGCCACCTACAACCTAACCCTAACCCTACAACCGCGTTTCTCCGCAGCCGCCAAAAAAATAACTGAAACCGAAGGAGGCAATGGAAGTGGGAGTCAAAATGCTGTCAAATCCAAGGACAGGAAAAGCAGACTAAATGAGCATTTAAATGGAACTGGGACACCAGGAGCCTACACACTTCCGCTGACGGGGAAACTTACAGTAGCAGCACCATTCACTTGGACCGATTTACTCTCTGTGGGCGTTCCTTCCGGAGGGGACAGTGTCACCTCTTGTAGTACATCAGGGGCCTTCAACACACTGCCAGAGGTAACAACGCAAATCCCACCATCACACCCTCGGCAACCATACAAGGCAGTGGCACAAACCAAACCAAAAAAAGTCCCACATCCGAATAATCATAACTGAAAACAAAATTCTCCAGGAAGTCGGCAAGGAACTCAAGTTTGTATCTCCAGAGAATATGGTCAAAAAGGGAAAAACGGAGACGAAAGCTGCAGCCGGGGAAAGGGGGCACGGTCGGACCGAAAGGGGGACTCACTCTGGGGTCCGGGGCGGGGAGGGAGGCTCCTTCTGGCTCACCAGCAACAGGCAGGTAGTGGTTGGAGGCGGCTCTTTGGGTATTCCTGAGGGCTCAGTATGGGTCCGGGCATCCACGTTTACATTCTGGGAAAGAAAACGAGAGACGTCACGCGAGGCACACGCCAGAAACCTCACACGTTTACATAACGGCAGGGGCATTGGCTGTGCGTCCGTCACTGTAACACGACACCGCGCAGGACAACAGTTCATCCCCACTTTCATTTTCACAGAGACACACACAAATACCCCAAACCCAGTTTTTCCATTGGCTCTGCAGTCATCGCAGTATAGCGTCCAACATCAATCCGTTTGAAGTGAAACAAAAAGACAGAAATGGAAAAGTACAGACCGCAGGTCCTCAAGCACAAAAGGCCATTTGGCCCTGATACTGTTCAGGAAAGACAGTGGAGACCGAGCAGCTCTAGGGCTATAAATAAACTCTGCTCTCAAATACCACGGGCACACTGGAGCGTAGAGTAAAAGCCAGGGTGACTGACCATGTGCCATGTCCCAACAGGCAGAAATAGCATTTTCATGGACAATACTGTAATTGTAATGAGCACTGGGCTAACGTGGGATATTTTGCTGTACATAAAATTATTTCGGATCACACAAATTTAGAAACGGGAGGAGAATATATTTTTTAAAAACCTTAAACAGAGGAAACACACAGACGTACGAAATTCCCTTCCGACAGACAGAAGCACAGGTAGACCCTCACCTTAACCTTTGTGGCGCCCGTGGCCACGTCAGACAGCCTGTTCTCCAATGCAGCCCCAGGCAGTGGGGGGAAGCTGGAAAGGCCCAGCTCGAAGCTCGGGGACGGAGGCCTCTCGGCTGGCACGGGTGGGGGCGACAGCGCAGACGGCCTCTGTCCGACACAACACCAGGCTTTCAGCCCTCTCACAGACACCCCACCACCACCAGGCTTTCGGCCCTCTCACAGACGACACAACACCAGGCTTCCGGCCCTCTCACAGACGACACCACCACCAGGCTTTCGGCCCTCTCACAGACGACACCACCACCAGGCTTTCGGCCCTCTCACAGACACGACTCCTCTTTGGGTGTTCGCTCCAGAAGCCACCGGGAGCATAGGGCCACATGCCTATGTCCTTCATGCGCGTGAACATACAGCGAGTGTCACCGTCTCCAAATAATGCTTGCACCCAGCATTAAAACGTAGGCATTTGGGGCAGACGTACCTTTAAACGCGTCAAATTGGTGCCATAAAATGAAAACCATTTTTAAAAAATGGCTATTAAATGACTAACATTAACGTTGAAAGAGCTGAGAAGAGGGTTTTTCCAACATTTTTTTAAATGCAGGAGCAAGGCAGTTTAAAAGGCAGATGTGTCACAGTAATTGTCACAGTATTGTACTCACTGTGTACTTGTCATTCCTCCTCTTGTAGCCATAAACATTTTTCCTGTAATACATTTAACGCACATTAAATAAAGGAATGCACACAGGCTAGCTATAGACGCTAACCTTGCACAGCCAGTGATATTGTCCCATCTCTGCACCATAACATATTGCTTATAGCAGAGGTAAGCATCCTCCTCACCGAGTGCCAAATTCCCTGCAGTTTTTCATAGTCCCTCTAAGTGCTAAAATACTTATCAAGTGAGGCATAAGTTTGCGTATCAACTTCAGATGAAGTCATAAAAACAGAAATATCTTCAGGTCAAGGGGGGGCGGTGCCCATCTCAAGACATACATTTTTAATTACATACATCATTTTCTCTCTTTTAGAAGAGGAAGAGAACCTACATCTTAACAGGCCAGCCAAAGGAGGACCCACCTTCCTCTTCCCATGCTGGGCGAAAACTCAGGGCCCACGGGCTCCGGCCGGCCGGCGCCGACATCCCTCCTGGTGTAACCCCCGCCGCTCTGCATCCGCACGCGGCTCTGACCCGGGAGCCGGTTCTGGCCCGGGCAGCGCACGCCATTCAGGATGCGCTCGGCAGGGAAGCCGAAGATGCCCGGGCCGCGGTCCGAGCCGGGCATGGCGGGCCGCAGCTGCGGCTTGCCGTGATTTCTGGAGAACGGACAGGAGCGTTAGTTTCCCCGGAGACACATGCTCGTATCTCTGCAGGGAGACAAGCAGTCAGCTTTGAGCAGCTGTGGAAGGTCTCAGTGCATGCAAACTTAAGAACGGGGGTCACAAAAGGATAACAGGGATAGATATATATATATATAAAGGAGAAACAGGATATTTTACAAATTGTTCCATCCCTCTAAAAAAAAAAAAAAAAAAAAAAAAATGCACTTCAACCCCCACAAGCGGTGTGATAAGCACAGAATGTACAGGAAATCAAACTACCTACCTGTTTCTAGGGGAGTACTGCCTGACGGTTAGCGGAGCGCTACCGTGTTTGAAACTCTGGGACGTCGAGAATCCATCCATGAATCCGGTATTGGGAAAGGTGGTCACCTATCAAAGGTGACACTTCCATTTCAAAAACAAACAAGAGGTACTAAAAATACTAAATAAACCCAGATTTTTCTCCTTAAATTTCCAAGACCATCATTTACCGCTATCCTGAAATAGAATGTCTATCTTTGACTGAAACTTAGGCCAGCACTCAGGATAACCATAACATCCTTCCAACACAACGTTTAAAATACTGTGCTCCCATCAATGATACAATCCTTAGTAATAACACGGATCGTTAATTCTAAACCACAATAAAGACCAAACTCGAATATTTTCCATGAGCTACAAGGCCCTCTCCCAGTAGGACCCGTTCTTTGCCAGCACCGACCAGACTGGGGTCCAGGAAGCGCTGCGTGGCTGACCAGGCTTGAGGCGAAACGAGGCTGTAGATGGGGAACTGCTGTGGGGGGGCGTACAGCGGGGGCACGTAAATGGCGTAGCGCTGGTGGGCATCGCTGCTCACGCCCACCGGCCTGTAGCCGTTCTTTGGCAGGAAGGTGTTGATGGCAATCGCCTTGGCTTTTATTCTGGCCTGCAGAAAGACGAGGGGGGTATACTTGTGTGCCGTTCTACACACTCCGCACGCCAGCTAGCCGACCGTAGCTCATAAACTGCTCCTCGTCACTACAAAACGCACTGGATATTTATTATTACTATTGATTTTCAACAGTGACTAGAATGTATTACCCATCAGAAATGGATGGAAACTGACTGACGAAGTCAAGGTGGCTTAAATCCAAGTACCTGTATAACAAAAAACGAGGCCCGTTTACCTTAATAGGCTTCCCTTGAAAGATTTTCACGTCTTCTCGAAGATACTGGTAAGCCTGAAAACCGCAGACAACAAGGTCAACAGGAGCTGACAGATACCGGAGTGTAGAGACAGGGTGTTCATAAGATCCAAGAACAAACAGACAATTTACCTGCTGCGCGTCTGCCTCCGATTCAAAGGTGATGAACCAGCTGTCGTTGTAAGCAAACTCACAGCTGACAAACCTGGGCTGGTTCTCTCCCTTGAAAAGAGCTTCTACTTCCTGTGTTTGTTTTTTAAAAGACAAATTCCATAATGAATGAAATTATGAGCTGGAGGAACCAGGCATCTTGTCCATTCACTTGGTTTCTCCAAATAATCTACCATTTCATCACCAAAAAAAGTTAACTGAAAATATTCAAACTTTATTAGATATAAAAGGAGTCTGTTCAACTAGCACTTTGGATTAACACAAGATATCCGATAGACTGAAACGGGCAGTTCTAGTAAAGAAAGGCACAAGGTCTTGAAAGCAAACACGTAAAAAGTAAGTTTGCCTTTCGTCACTGGTCATCTCATGTTGCACTTTTTGCAACAAAAGCTGTCAACAGCCATGCCTAAAATTAACCAAGAAAAGAACAAACATTTCTCGCATGCGACATGAGGAATCATTCTAGGCCACCATGCTCTCTTAAAATGCTGTGCAAAAATTAATTTTAACCTTGACAAGATATGATCCCACCTGGAATACAGCCCACACTACATCGGCCGTTAGAATACAGAAATATGTCGGCATCATGGGACAAACTTGCCTCCACAGGAGTTGACTCGGGAACTTCACGAAGGATAACAATGCAGCGATTCTGATTGGGCCTGACCTTCTCCCCAGTTTCATCCACTTGGACCAAAGGCAGAGCTGCACAAAGCCGTAGCCAAGAGATTTTCACAAAAAACCCTTCGAACTCGTATACTCCCATCCCACAACTATTACAAAGCCCCTTTATAAAGAAGTTCATTGCGGTACCCTTATTCCAACGGAAAGCCGAGACTGCACTTACACCTTAAGACTTCGACAATCAGGTCCACCTCGGTGGTGAGTTTCTTGACTTGGTCGAGATTCGCCACCGTCACAATTGGCACGTACTGGTCACTGTCCATCTGGGAGATGAGGTACATGTCGTTGGCGAGATTTTCACTGGAAATCAAAACAGAATCCAAGTCACCCCCTGCTGGCCGTCCATGGGCCATCTCCCCTGGTTAAAACGGTAGCTTGCATTCAGAAAGTATTCCCACGTGGGCTTCAAGCGTCGGCGCGTGCCGCTGTAGTAGCAGCACATCGTACACCACCTCACTGGATTCAAACACGGACGCCTTGGTGGAAAAGAGATAAGTCTAGAAATGCCAACCACATATTCAGATGTACTCAACCTTGCGAAAAAAAAAACATGACAACCGAGACTACAGGTAAAGGTCAACAGTTGGTCTCAAAACGGTCTGTTTGGAGATCCTCTACAGCAACCCACCACTTCAGACTTTATCCAGCAGACACACAATGATTTCATTACAACGGCAGGAAGTCCTATTGGCACAACACTATCTGTAGTGGCTGCAGTGGTTTCCCAAGCTACAAGACCGACAGAGGAACTTGCCGTTTTTTTAAATAAAAGGGTAATTCAGGATACCCGATACTGAAGTTACTCCTACAAAAGCTCTCATTAACAACCAAAGCATCTGGATAAATTCTGTAGTTCTTGAGCGGATGATCGAGAAGAATAAATAAGGAATTGACTTTTACACACGAGCACGACGGTTGTTTGCAACCAAGCGATCAATACGTAGTCAAACCTGAAGTCTGACCTCAACTCAAGCTCTGTGGCCACTGAAACATCCTGTAGCAGCCGATATAACCTGCAGCTTGTTAATCCAATAACAGGCCTTCTTCACCTCCATCATTAACCAACTGCCCCAGAGGAACATGGTAGGGAACTTGCCGAGACAAGCAGAACTCCAGGGTCTTCTTCAGATGTTCTCGAAGATCCTCCTGCTCAATGGTCTGACCGAACTCAGGTTCTCCTGAAAGGGAGAAACATGAACATCAGATGATTATTTTATTTTACTTTTTTAACAAATGTAAATTCATTCTAAAATGTAAACGATGCCATCATCATCATTTTGAGAGCAATACACGTTTGTATAAAAGAGTCGGTACTGGAAATTTTCTAAGCAGCTTCCTAATAGTCGCAATAACATCCCAGTATTACCGCAGATATTGTATATTTTTTATATCATTACAAATATACTTTTTTGAAAGGAAAAAAGAAATATATAGCAAGAAAAAAACCATTACATTTAGACCTACGTTTATTTAAAAATAAAACTTGGAGCACAATATTATGACTTATTTGTAACTATCATGAAGGGCTTCGTAATGCAAATCATGCTCAGCAAACATTCAAACAATTTTTAGAATAGAATTCCTTTTATTGTCATTGCACAACTGTGCAACGAAATTTTTTCACCCTCTTGACTGCAAAAAAAAAAAAAAAAAAATTAATAACACAGGAATTAACAGGAAGTTAATTAAACTTTGTCAATCTTTGTTAGGCAAGAGCTCCAACGTCTATCCGAGCCACACTTAGAGAGGAGTTCCAAAGGCGTCCAGCTTTCACTACTCATGGATATGTCCTCCACACGGCGACCGGAACAGAAGCAGAACTCACCCATTTGACTACCAGCTTCAAACTCAGTGCAGGCAGAATTTGGAAATGGCAGACTGGCGTCACTCATGTCTGCTGGTTCTCCCGCCGCCACCAGGGGCGCCGCGCCCAGCTCAGGCTCCCCAAACGGCTCCTCCCCCTCGTAGTTTTCGTACCCTGTCACCGGTTGAAGTTGAGCTGTTTAATATGATTGGGGGAGGGGGAGCAGAAAGACAGAAGTTTAGGGACAGTGGCTTTGGGCTGCTGAGCCCACAGCTGACCTGACAGGGAAGCGGGGTAGCAACAGCTATGGCATTCTCTGGAAATCCTCCAGACACAAGTTCACACTAACCTAAAGATAAGGGTCGGAGATTAGCAGTGCTGAACTCACAGCAACCAACTGAAATGGAGAGAAAAATGACAGGCAAGCCACATCCAGGGGGTGGGGAGCGAAGACACTTACATGAATAAAATGAGCACAATGGGCTTATTGTCTACGTAAATAATTACAGTTATACACGAAAATGCTTACAATCTATATAAGGTCAATACCATCATGTTTTCCACACGAGCCGATTGTGAGATCAGTGAACAAAGCAGCCACCACGCATTAATGCCGTCTGACCACACTTACACTCATCTTATTTGAGCATGCTTACACCACACTCGGAAGGCGTCATGAGAAAGCTCAGGAAAACCTATTCACCTATAGCGGACACCATGTCTGGCCATCGCAACACATAATAAGGGTTAACATTAGCTGGCGTGTGATTGGGTGTAGGCGTTTAGCATCCGTGAGCACTGAGCATTTTTATTTTCCTGAGCACCATCCGCAAAAATTTCTCCTACGCAAAAAGGTAGGTAGAAAAATAGGAAGGTTTGTGAAGATAAGTCACGCATCTACAGCAATTTAGCCGAGTTAGCCAAACTAAATTTGTTTCCCTGCGTGGAAGGAGAGCTATCCTAGGCAAACAGTTTATATTACGGCGGGGTAAAGACTTACCATCTGGGCAGGAGTGAGCCGTGCCATCGGAGGCCTGTTTCCATGCACGTGTGGCATTCTGGTCTGTAAGCCCAGGGGCTCCCAGGTTAAGTGCGTGGTTCGCCCATACTTCAGCATTAGGGTTCAGATCAGAAACCTTGGCAGATTCCTGAAACAAAGCCAAGTGCAGAACTCTTTCACAACTTTACTTTTTTTTTGTAGTCTTATAATATGACAATGACTGTTCTGGTAAGTTCCCCTGTTGCCATATTAGTACAAACTCGTGTTCTCATCCCGCTGCTATGTGGGGTGACAAATCCGTACCACTGCAGTTCAATGATTGCATTGTTTTAAATTCCAAAAGGGCTATCAAGTTCAATCGGGAGTTATCTTAGACCACCACTCAGCACAAACGTTGGGAACGAATCAGAGTCCAACACCCCCCTGCTTGTGAAGAGATGCGCAGAAACAATTCCCAGTAAAAAGCCTGCTGGGCACCATCATAACTACACCCTTACCCAGAGTGACTTAGATGGTTTAGTCACCCAGTCTTATTCTTTAGTCACCTGAAGTGCGACTACAGTGGCATGAATTAGACCCAAGCATAGAATCTTATAACCTACCCATTACCCAAGTCAAATATCACATGTGTGCGGCTGTCAGTCTTAAGTTCTGATACTAGCACCACACCATCATTTTTATAGCGGTCGAGACGAGCATTTAAAGGTTCTTTTACAGTGGAACGCCAAGTGCATCGCCACCAGTCAACAAGCAGGCTTGTTCCACAGTTCGCTTAGATCAGTTATGACCCAATGCTCTCTCGGACCTTGGCACGCGCTCCAACATAATGCAGTCGCTCGTGAGGAAATGAAAACGAGCACAACAGTGCCAATGGCACAACGTACATTACACTGTAAATGTGTAGTGTGCTGTAGGCCCGTGCACCTTAAGACTAATGAATTATACACAACACAACGTGGAACACATACAAGTTCACCGTAAGTGCCCTGCCAGTCCCAAGCACAGGCGTCGTCAGAAACCAAGAGACCGTAAGGATAAGCCCCCGCAAAGGTCAGGGCGCCCGGCAAGTCCTGCGGAGTAGCAAACGGCCGGGGTTTGGCCTGGTTCCACGCTGACTCCTCCTCTTCGGTGGCACCGGGTTTTTCCAACAGGTCCGACACCATGTTCAGCATGCCCTGCTCCCCATCCATGTCATCCCCGCACCCCCCAACGCCAGCACCGCCCAGGGCCCCTGGGGCCAAGAAATGGATTTCGTAGGAAGGCGTGGACGCGTAGGCGTCTATTTGATCGGGCTCTACATCTAAAGCCATGGAGGGGCTGTGCTGCAGCTGCGCATTCCCAAAAGTGTCCGCTAAGCTAGCATCAGCTGGCCAGGGGAATTCAGCGTCCGACTCGGGGCCAGCAGGCCCGACGTGTCTGAGACTCATAGAGGCCTGCCCAGGCCAGCTGCTCGCCTGCGGGTGTACATACTGACAGCTGCCGAGCTCAGTGGGCCAGGCGGAAACAAGGGTGGCCACGCCCTGCTCAGTACCAGGCCCCACCCCTTTTCCGTTACAGACAGCAAAGTCCGCCTCCACGTCGCCCCGGAAGCTTGCCATGTTGCATTCGGTCACCTCCTCAGGGTCTTGGCTGCTTGCACAACGAGAACGAGCATCTGCTAATCCAGCCTGGTCACACTGTAATCCCCTGTCGCTCTCATCTGACCTCGCTGCCATGGAAACAGAGCCGACACCACCAACCGTGTCGAAGGCCTCCCACCTCTGAAGGCACACAGCCCCACCCAGATTCAGATGATCCTTCACTGCAGCAGGGTAAAAGTCATCCTGGTTCATCAGTCCTTCCCAATCTGGACATGGTGTCTGCAATTGGCTGCCTGGCCACAAATCGGCATGGACCACTGCAGCTTTCGATTGGTCGCCACTCTGCTCGGTCTGAGCGACACCGGTTCTTGAATTGGGGGTCAGGCTGTGAGAAGGCCGTTCGCCGAGGTCCTCCGAATCATCACAGCGGCTCGATCCTGGGACGATCCCCACAGGCTCTAAGACACAGCACACTTTGTTGCCAAGAGAATTTGAAAGGTCCGCTTTCTGCGGACGTCGATATTCCTCAGCGCCACTCGCGGCAATAGGATTCATTTCCTCGTCGTCGTTTGCACAGCTTGCCACAAGAAACTGGGCCTGTGCAGAGCAAGCGGCCGATTTGGACAGGAGGAACGAACCACGGGAGGGGCAACAGCTGTCCAGACTTTCGTTCCAGGTTGGGGGCCCAGCGTGCTGACTGCCCCGTGACACATCTGGAGGACGCCCCGATGTGTCATGGGGTTTCAGGACGATTGTCAGATGTTCACCGACACCGTGTGCTTCTTGTTCCTCTTGTCCTGCTCCACGCGGCCCCCTTAAACAGACCTCTGGAGCTGCATTTTTTTCAGAGGAAGGCAGCTCTGCCGGTGGCTCAGTCTCAGTCCGGGCGGCGGTAGTTCCGGATGGGCAGCGCTTCCCCATGGGCACCGCAGATCCCCCGCCTTCAGGATCAGGCCCTCCGCAGGCGGCGTCTGGCCCCACCAGCAGCGCACTTCCCACGTGGGGCCGAGAGGAGCATTTCTCCCCAGTCTCGGCGTAGCCCAAGGCGTCAGCGTCGTCAGTCCGGTCAGGCTGATCGACGGGACTTGACTCGTACGCCACAAGGTTTGGTTCGTTTTCTTCCGGCAAAAAGGAGGTGGAGTCATGGAGGCATTCCTTCTCCTGGCTCTCCAGCCCTAGGCTCCCAGGCTCCCCGCTTGTGGCGCTAGAGCAGTCGAACTCAATGATGCCCGCCGCGCTGATGGTTATGTTGCTGGAGCTGCCCATGGAACTGGGCGAAGTGGTCATTGAAGACGTCCGGTCGTCTGGCGAAGATGTCTGGTCTCCTTCCACCATGCTCTGCCCCTGTGAAGCCCCGAGGGGAAAGGTCACAACAGGCTCCCCTCCCTGGCATGCCTTTTCTCTGAAGCGCTTCGTGGGATTCGGTGACGCCCCACCTTCCTGGAATACCCCCAACGCAGCTGCTCCATCCGCAAGGCGGGGGGCTGAAGTCCCTGAGGACTTTCCCAGAGACGGCCCCTCATCGGTCACTCCCATGCTTCGGACAGCAGAGAGTCTGGTGTCCACCGAAAACCCAGAATGCAGCGCGGCAGGCGCGTCGTCCTCGTACTCCACGTCCTCCGCATTGAGGGAACAAATGCTATAGAAACGCTGAATCCTGGCCTTCGAGTCGTATTCCAGGGCTGACGTGACATCCGACCTTGCAGCTGTTGAGTTCTTGCAGCTTTCCTCAGAATCCCTGTCCTCCCGAGTGCTGAAGCCTGTACTCCCTGAGTCATACCCGAAGGCGCCTGCACCAGAAGGAAGGCAGAGCGTCTGCGAAGCCTGCCTCGTTTCCTCCTCGCCTTCCCGGCGCTTCACTTCAGAAGAACGCGTTTCGTCAGGCAGCACAGCTTGGCCAACGGTGAACGCGGTCTTCTCGCCGCCATCTTCTGAGCATGCTTTAGGAGGGGAAACACCCAGGCAGCCGCTAGCTTCCCCTTCCTCCCGAAACGTGACTTTTTCTGTACATGTCCTCCGATCATCGCGGGCAGGCTCGGACATTTCTCTGCTTCTCGGGGAGATAGGAGAGCAGCAGGGACGATCGCCCGTGTAGATCCCCTCCACGTTGCTCCAGCTTCCTTCTACTCTAACTTCGATGTTTGGAAGAGGGGTATTTATAGGCTTCTTGCAATCGGGACCAGGGAAGGTTCGAATGACACCGTCACCCCGCACGTGGCCCCTCTGTTCATCGCAGCTCAGAGAGCCAGAGGGGGGACCGACTCCCGTTGCTGCATTCCCACCCAGGCACTCGGACATTTCCTCCGTAACTTCAGCCATGGCACAGGCGCCGTTCCTCACCGCCTCCTTCACCGGCTCCTCGTGCGTCGACGCCCGGAGGAGGCTTGTCCTCTCATTGGCCAGATTCGGACGTAGTTCTTTGCTAAAGCAGCAGCCCATGTTGAACGGCAGCGCTAAGCTAAACACACACTATGGCAGGCAGCAAGACAAGAAGCAAAGGGACCATATGAGAAGGCACCTTTGGCTAAAGCCTCGGAGCTCGCCCATTGGCCCACCCAAAATAGTACACTTAAATTTGTTGCAGAGGGCCCACATGCTGCCGTCAGTCAAAATCCGACAGCAACCCCCCCAGCGCATGGTAGACATTTTGCAAGCGACACGGGCGGCCTGAAGCAAGGGAACCCGCGGAATGTGGATCAAAAGTGGAACAATCTTACAACCAACGGCTTTGAGCCACGAGGATCAAAAAGGCACTTCTTACATGAGACTTCAGCCAAGAGAAATTGAGACCAACTGCAGGAGCACATTGTTTTCTCAGTGTATGAAAAGTGTGGGTGCGCGGGTGTGTGATCCCGTGCCCGTGCGGCAGCTACTGGAAAACCAAAGGCCTCACCTGCTTTGTGCAAAACAGTCAAACCATAAACATTACAGCATGCTTTTTATTTTTTATTCACTTGCACAAGCAGAAATGTATCCCTTTCACAACAACCCCAAGTCTGAACGTCACATTAAAAAAAAAAGTTTAATTCTGTTTACCCTGAACTGCTACTCAGTTAACCTTTTCAGGCTAAAACTGCTCTGCCGTCCAGCATTTGTAAACAAGCAAAGATCCCGAATATGCTACAAAAGCAGAGAACAACGCTTTTAAAATCTCTTCCAATGCCATTTGTGACCGTAAAACAAAACGAAAGAATGCGTTAGCATCTCCTGTGAATAAACAGACATCACCGCATACAGTTTACCTCATGTAGGTTACCGATTGAAAATGACTTTAATCAAAAGTAATTTCTGCATGGCAGTGTTGATTTTCAGGCTACATTTTCAAGTGTTAGAACACTTTTAGTATATATTGAATGGGTTTACGGTAAAAGCAAATATCTGCTATTCATAAAATGAACAAAAAAAAGTGACAAGCCCCTACTAACTCACAACCACGCAATGCAATAAAACATTAGGAACCAGGGCTTTATGCTTGCTTTCCCAGGAGCACATATGCTTGGAAATCAAAAAATTTAGGGCATGGTCCAAAATTTAGGGGCGCAGTCAAGTTAGCGGTTTGTTAAAAGTTTGTGCATCTTTCTTATTGACAGCAGACTATAGTCCCTGGATGATTGGAGCTGGGTCCAAATCAAAACTTTGGCAACCCACTAATTACACTTTGCTTGGCTAGAGATCGCATAATTCGTTCTTAGCTCTAATTAAATCATGCACTAAATATTTTCTGAATACCAAAATTTTTCTTTATATCAGCGTTATACAGTGACTTGTAGATGTGCCTCGTTTTGCAAAGCTGGCATTGAAGCCAACAGAAATGAAACCCTGCTTACGTCAGTTACTCGTGTAATTTTTACCAGATTCCCGACTCAAAGGTTCAAAGCTGTCCATGCTTACCAATCAAGTGTAACACTTCAGTGATGCCCTACAGCTAATGTTTTAATGTTAAAATGGTTTAATTTAATTATCACAGAGTCAACCCTTTCAGAAAGCGCACATGCTCCCTCGACTCAGTTCCTCTCATTAGGCAGCTTACATGGACAAGCACTTTATGCAATCAATTTGAATAGAATCAAATGCAGGTCGCATTGAAAACAGTTCATATTGAGGGCGACAGGACGGAGGGCTCAATTCATTCCGGTTAATCAAAGTAAAGTGGGAACATTGAATATATTATTGCCCCACACACACGGAAAAAAAATCCACCCTTACCAGGTGACAGTTCTCTTTAGCTTCTTGGACTTGCTGCACCTGTGGTTCAGCAACAACTTTTGTATCCTGGTCAGAAGTCATGAGCCGTCTGCTACCTGGCTCCTCGGGGAGAAGTCTCTTCGTCACCAAGAAAGCTGTGGACAAGACAAACAAATGAGGCCAACTGGACAAAGAGCAAGACTCCCCACTAGCTTGCAGTAACCTCAGCACAACAGTTGCAGAAAAACGCAACAACCTTAACGGGTAATCTCCAAGTTGATTCATGCATGGGCTGCTTCAACACTCACAATCAGATCCACATTTAGCATTTATAAAAATAGACTTTATGCCAACAATGAACAGCCAACCGGTGATAAAGGCTTTGATATCCAAGTACCAGGTTTATCAAACGGAGCACAATATTTAAAACACAATATTTGACACCGCCTCTTCTCATGGAGCAGTTCTGTAAAGAAGCATCTGTCCCCAAAGACAATCACATGCTTGACCCCCGGCTCACGCCCCCAGACGACTCACAGAACAGAAGGCAGTGTTGGTGCCAGCTCTGACGAATACGACCTTTGACCTACATTGCTCATTGCCGGCCACTATCATCCTATCCAGTCCTATCCAGCTCGTCACCCTCGTCCCACTCGGCTCGTTGACTGATCACCCCCTCCCCCCCCGTCCCACAGTGAAAGTTGCATGTCCATACAATAAACTGTCTCGGAGGCAAAGTCGTTAGTGTTTTTTACTAAAAATGCAAAATGGCGGAAAACCCATCATGGCGGACTGTATAGGTGCTTAAAGCTAATTTTCTTCACATGGGGAGAGGAAGCTCAGTACAGAGTGACAAACGGGACGAACGAGTTTAAGGATTTCAAAGATTAAATTTTTAATAGTTTGCCATAGCGCTGCCACGCGGCCAACTGGCACCATATTGATATGGTAGGTAATGGTCATAATGCTCTACAGACAGACTCTACACATTTTTTTTCTGGGAAAGTCTGGGAAACGGAGAGAGCAGCACTGGATAAGAAAAAAAAAAAATTTGAACAAATACAATAGTGCTTGGCGCCCTAACAAGTAGTAACACAAATCTACTAATGCCTAGACTACATCCATTGTTCGCTAAAATTAATCCATAAGCCCTATTTTGGCTTTTACGGAAAAGCCATTCAATTCAACAATTATTTCAATAGAGTCCCAGACGGTCTGCGCATTAAATTACCGCCTCGTCTCCAGACTCCGAAGCAAACCGTGTTGGTGACACTTCATTTAAAAAAAAAAAAAAATTACATTCAGAAACAGAAGTCTTCAGGACACAGGTCAATGCTTATTTGTAATCCACACAGCAAACAGATGAGTGTTGAAATTTTAGGGACGGTGCTGAATAGAGAGTGTTGGTGTTGTTATAACACACGGTTATAAAATAGCCTTGCCGGTGTTGCTTGCGACTCAGTTACGTTGTCAAATCAGAGTGTCTTCTCCATTGGTGTTCAATTTAGCACTGATTGGGATAGATCAAAGCCACCCCCTTACGCAACATTCTCAAATTTTCCAACTGCGCCATTTTCTTTCTGGCGAGTAGACGGTACATTTTTTCACAAGGTAAGCAAGACTCTTCTTGATCACACGCATGATATTTTATCAAAATGTATTATTTGCTTCATAACTTGTGCTTAAAGTTGGAACCGTCTGTTTTGTATTGAACTAAACAGGTAGCTAACTGAACAAGACCGAGCAGCTCAGGTTCCACTTCCTACCAGGGCAAGGTGCTCACATCCGTGAGGTAACTGACGTTATAGTGAACAGTTTATTCCCTGACGATGAATCTACCGTCTAGTCGACAATATATTGTTGGACTTTGAAAAAGCCAAGTTACTAGGCTATGCTTGTTATGTCAGAGTTGACAGTTGAAATGTGCAATGTTCGCTGGAGGCATTGCCAACTGAGCAAGCAAGCCAACATAGCCACATGTGGTTACTTCAAGCGGAGATGGTAAAAAACATGTTACAATTGGAGCGACTTCAATTGACGATTACTCGTCAACAGTTTTGACACACCACACCAGGTATCACAATCAGTAAACTGAATGTAAAAACGCCAGGTTACCAAGAATGAGATTAATGCTTCATTTCAGATAAATAGGGCAGCCCACCAATTTACACATCAAGCTAATAGGAGGAGAGCTAAAAGACGGCCAATGCTCGTATGGCGCATTTTGAATATCCCATGGTGCATTGCATGTATATTCATGCCAGCACGATTAAGTGTTTTGGCTCTCAGTTTCAGCTAAATTCAACTTGCCAAATGGAACCCAAAGGACTCCTCAGGAGTTGATGTGGCTGCTGACATTTCTGATGAACTAGTGAGATCTGCTGCAGTATCTTTCAAGGTATTCAGAAACGCCCCTCTCATTGCATTTACATTTAAGGCATTTAGCAGACGCTTTTATCCAAAACGACTTACAATAAGTACATTTGTCAGTAGGAATATAAACAACAATACATCACCATCAGTACAACTGCAGATGTTGTAGAAAGCAAATCTGCAGGATCGGGCCACTGCAGTATGCAAAGTATATTTTGCAACTGAAGCTCTCTAACCTTCTCCCTCCTCTTGTCCCCTTAGCTGAGAACAAGGTCTCTGAGGCCTCCTCCTGCTCAGATGAGGGGGTCATTGTCATCAATTGAGTCTGCGAGCTCCACGGCAAGTGGCTCCACTATAATTACAGAGTGCACCAAAGCACGGAGAAGGCAACTGGTAGAAGGAACACCTGGCAGTAAGGTGGCAAAAAATGTGAGTAGTTCTTAGGTTGTTGGTAGAATGTCAACCATTTTCAAAACGCATAGCACGTTTACATGTGACATCTCTATCGCAGATGGTCTACGTAGCTCTGCATCAAAAACCAGTGAGGTCATATTCAAATACAACAAAAGCAAAGGCCTTTCCGATCAAACAAGAAAGAAACTCGTCAACATCTTGGTGGCGGATGTTAAGAGTCATGGGCAAGTGACCAATAAAATAGTCTACTTCATAAACTGAAATACTTGTTAATATGTCCATCCTCTGTTCTCAACCTTTTATACTGGTCATGTTAAACTTGTTTGAACTACAGACCCATAGCTCCACAATGGACTACACCGAGATGAGTTCAGTTGACCTCGGCTGGATCGTCACATCCGATGGCTTTTAATATTAACAGTGCATCTTGTCTGTTTTCTTGACTGACAGGAACACCACTATGATCCTCACAGTGGCCAGGGTTATCTGGCGTACAGACTGAAAGCGGTTCAGCGCAACACCGGATGTGACTCCAAGAGGAGTCACAAGTCTGCTTATCAAGATGGCCAATAGACTCGCCGTGAAACACCAACATCTGAGCAGCTGTCAGGGGATGAATGCAGAGAAGCGATGTCCGGGATGAAGCATTCAGCGGACCAACCAGTTGTCCAGGAGAAAATGAAGGCAACGCTCAACCTCCGACAGAATATGCAACACGATGCAGACAAGTCTTCACCTAGATCACTTCCCCCCCGATTCATGGATACACCAGGCTTGGTAAGTAAAACGGAGATCAGCTTGATGTGTGGTGTATGGCGTTCTGACATGGTTTCTCTGTGTGCTAGATTGAACAAGCCTTCACAATGCTCTTTGGAGAAAATGTCTCGGGCAAGTTTATCGCAAAACGGCCAAAACCCAGTGCAGTCAAAGTTCATGATAGAAGCAAAGACCTTGGCCTCAATGCTATTCAGTCATGGTGCCTCCAGCGCAATACTCCCTAGACTTTTGGAGAACTAGTTTACCCGGGCAACAGTTGTTGGAACGTGATTCTACTTTTGATTCAGATCGTCAACATTGTTTTCTCACCAATCATAACAGATGGTATGACTTATTTGAAGCACTAAATTTCTGACCATCACAAACTCTAAGTAGTTGTTTAGAGATAAGAGGCTGATTCTAAAGCATCATTTGATGATTCATTATCCCAGATGTATTAGGAATATAGGTCCAATTATACATCTGTAAAGAATTTTAAATACATAACAAAAACACTGGCAAAGAAACATCATAATCAGTTGGCTTTTCATTGGGAGAATTTTTAAAGATTTCAGTTTAGTCCTGTTAAACATGTCTTAACTAGCAATCTAGAGGGCATTGAGGTCTTGTGAAACTGAATATGTCCAGTGTCTCCACTACTTCCTGGGTGAAAAACTATGGGAAAGATTGTACCAGATTGGAATGTTTATTTGCGCTAGTATTGAAAAGGAAATGCCCATTTTCAACAAGATTATCGATATCATCATCAAGGATGATAAAGCATTCCTTTTGAGCACTAAAGTTATGACGACGTAATTCGATTATCTCAATGCATTCAGCATTGAGGAGGTGGATGATGTATTCACTGTTTTCATTTGTGTGGTGGATCTGATACATTATAGACCTTACGAGTTTTCACCTAACGATGAGAACATATACTGTGCCCTACTGCTGTTTTGTCTGAGATGTGCCTTGAAATGCTGAAAAGTCTGAAATATTCAATGTAAAAAAAAATATATTAAATACAAAGTTTATTTTTCTACAATTTGTCTTTTATTTAAGTTAGTGGGGTGGAGGGAATTTTACACCCAATAGTGTTATTGGTATTTAAACCCAATAGTGTTACTACAAGTCACTTTCAACCCGGTGTTTTGTCGTCTTCAACTGTTGGTGTTAAATAAAGCACTTTTAAAAAACATTTAATTTTATCAGTATAGTGTGAATAAAACACATTAGGTGTCGTGTACTGTTGATTTTGAACAGAGTGTTGAATCAACTCAAATTGGTTGTACATTTAACACTTTCAAAAGTGTCACTTTAACAAGCTACAGTGTGAATGCATATAGACACTTTGCTGGTGTTAAAATTAAAACTGGGTGTTAAATTAACACGAGATTTTCCTGTGCACCAAGACAGCTAATCACGACCAATAGCATTGGATTCAACAACCACCCCCTTTAGAATGTACTTAATTGTACCTTGGGAATTGATTTGACTGGAATTCATTAACATCTCTGCAGAAAATTACGCACATAGCACCCATTACCATCATTGGAACCAAAACTAACCACAGCATACACACTTTGTACCCCAGCCAACTTACAGCAAATTACTTGTACACGTATATCAATAAAAACATCCAGATATAGCTAATCGTTACTTACCAACACCCAATAATGTACCAGTTATACAGAACGCAGTCACAAAAAGAGACAATTAACTTAATGGATATAACTGTCCTTGGGGGCAGAATACGCATGTTTAGGAGCAACTAGCAAAAATTAGGACACTGCTGGTGTCTTTACAGGCAGGTGGTTTACTAAACGTTTTATATTTGATCAATTTAAACATTTGTTTTTATTACCCACCTCATACAGCGTCTAAAACAATGCGCAAAGCAAAAGCCCTGAACCACAGCCTGTATCTCAATTTAAGGCCCACGGAACCTGGTACAAGCCTAACACACCCAAGAGCCAGGCCAAAAAGATAAATGACAAAAACAATGACTAACGCTATAATGACTAACCTAATTAAATCGTCATTCATTGAAACAACCAGCACCCCGAAACACACCTATTCAGTACAGTTCAAAATGTTATCGGAAAATAACTCAAAAATTACCCCGACCCAAAACGACAATCGGTGATTTCGGCAGTAAAATAGATACACACAGAAAACCAGTCACAAATAACAAAACGCTCATACATGAGTTTGTCTACTTCCGACAATATAAGCGTCTATGGGTGATTTTTCGACACTGACCCCCTCGCCACAACTTCTAATAAAAGCGAATGTTCGTTTGTTCGTAACAGACCCCAGTCTCTCGGCATCGTAACACCAAAATGCGAGCCAGGACCAGCGGCTGAGAAGATGAAACAAACTAATAATAATAATGGCATACGAAAGATAATCCCACAACGCGTTTTAAACAGGTGTGCGAAATGGTCCGACTACTCACGCCGTTTGCTAATCCGTTAAAACCAAGAAAACTATTTAAAAGCTATTTTTCCTGGCTTGTCAGGGTCAAGACTGAACGAGTCAGGGAGGGTCCACCCAACTTTAAGCCGTAAACAGACAAACCGAGAAGTACAGGAAAATATAATCGTTCGGGATTCCTAAAGCTGCTCAAAAGAATACACACGTGCCTATCTTTATCTTCGCATCCAGTTGTATTAACAGTTTTTTAAACATCTTTAATTTATTTATTTTTCCCATTCCACAGTTTTAAGTTTAAGTTAGATGATCGGAGTCGGTGTCGTACATCCACGGAAAATACGAAAAATCTGGAGTCTACACTTCTGCGACCAAAACGATTTGACTTCATAATTATTACTATTGGCCTGAATCAAAAGTATATTATTGGGGAAAACATTTCGGACATCTTACACTTCTGGAAAAGTTTTAGTATTGTATAACGATGAATAGACTCAAGGATATATTTGAGTTATAAAAGCGCGATTTATAAATAAGCCTAATTAATAGGCGATCCGTTTATTAAATATCGCCTGTTCTTGTAGCATTCGTTTAGGTGATGGTGCCGTCTAATCACAATAACCCGCTTATCTAGCTAAACAGCAATTTAATTAACTGAGTGATTAACGGAACATCACAAATAATCAAGTACCTTTCTTAGAAAGTCGGCCACATGATGTATTTAAAACACGTAACCAGAATGTCATCATCCTCAAAACAGCGCTCGTTCCAGAAACATTTAACACGCATAAAGTTCACAAAACTTAACACATAGCTAGTTCGCTAGCTGCCACGACTGGTGTGTTTATCAAGGATCCCATTTACTTCGCTGATTTTTAATGCCAGGATTCAACCGTACGCATCTACCAATACATCCATCCCATCTGTGTAACTACACACAAAGCGCTCCACTGCAATTAGCAGTACCCAGTGTCATTAATCAGTTGCAACAACATACCGTGTAAGATGGCGACCTCCGTGATTCAGATTCCACCCCCCAATCTACCGTTAGGACTCTACCATACGGTTCCAAACAGGCCTAGTTTGTTCATCTAATTAATTGCAACGGACACTCGCATCAAACATTCTTTCGGGTTACAAGTGAACAGGATTTGCTATACTTACTACAACCACTGACGTATAACTTTCGATATAACCACATTAGCTAAAAGGAAAAACATGTAGACACTAGCTAGGGAAATCCGAAGAGGAAGACTGGTTTGTTTTCATAGTGGCAATCCAAAATTACCTAAACGATCATTCCACAACCCCTTTAATTGTGAACCTGACAGTTAATGAAACGTAAACTACTGTATACATACATATATATATACATACATATATATATACATACATATACATATACATATATATATACATACATATACATATACATATAT
>JAOYSI010072775.1:0-20958 GCA_025775065.1 Hiodon alosoides | reverse complement strand
TGGGTTGTTACCAACATCTGGTGAAAATTTCATGTCGATAGCACCTTTGGAAATATATTTACTGAGAAAAATGGTGATGTGTTCAATACTTATTTCACCCGCTGTATAAATATATTTTTAAAGATTGAATCATTGTGAACTTCATTTGACTTTTGACACTGATCAACAGAAAAAGACTCTGTCAAATCAAAGTCAAAATACATTTCTACCAATTAGTCAAATTACAAATTTATAACAAGTATTAAACACAAAATAATTGGTATTCACCACCTTCAAGTCAGTATTTAGTAGATGCACCTTTGGCAGTAATTACAGCTTTGAACCTGTGTGGATAGGTCTCTATCAACTTGGCACATCTGGACACTGACATTTTTCCCCATTCTTCTTTAAAAAACTGCTCAAGCTTTGTCAGGTTGCTTGGGGATTGTGAGTGCACAGCCTTTTTCAAGTCCATCCACAGATTCTAAACAGGGTTGAGGTCTGGACTCTGACTCAGCCACACCCGGACATTAACATTGTTGTTTCGAAACCATTCTTGTGTAGCTTTGGCTGTATGCTTGGGATCATTGTCTTGCTTGAAAACAAATCTTCTCCCAAGTCTCAGTACTCTTGCAGACTGCATCAGTTTCCTGTAATTTGCAGCATTCATTTTACCCTCTACCTTTACAAGCCTTCCAGGGCCTGTTGCAGAGAAGCATCCTCACAGCATGATGCTACCACCATGTTTCACGCTGGGGATGGTGTATTTTTGGTTATGTGCGGTGTTTGGTTTGCACCAAACATAGCGTCTAGTTTGATGGCCAAAAAGCTCAATTTTGGTCTCATCAGACCATAGAATCTTCTTTCAGTTGACTTCAGAGTCTCCCACATGCCTTCTGCCAAACCTAATAGTGGCTTTCTCTTTGCCACTCTCCCATAAAGCTGTGATTGATGAAGAACCCAGGCAACAGTTGTTGTATGCACAGTCTCGCCCATCTTAGCCACTGAAGCTTGTAAGTCCTTCAGAGGAGTCATGGGTCTCTTGTTGGCCTCCCTCACTAATCCCCTTCTTGCATGGTCACTCAGTTTTTGAGGACGGTCTGCTCTAGGCAGATTTACTGCTGTGCAATACCTTTTCCATTGCTTAATTATTTACTTCACATTACTCCAAGGGATATTCAGGGATATTCAGTTTCCATCCCCTGGTTTATGAATAACCTTTTCGAGGATCTGTTTGGATTGTTCTTTTGTCTTCATGGTGTTGTTTTTCCCAAGATACTGACTCACCAGTAACTGGACCTTCCAGAGACAGGAGTATTTATAATCACTTTAGTCAAATCACTTTGACTGTGCACAGGTAATCTCCATTTAATTAACTGAGCAAACTGTAAAACCAGTTTGTTGCACCGTGATGATTTAGGTGAGTTGCATTAAAGGGGTGAATACTAATGCAACCAATTATTTTGTGTTCAATATTTTTTTATAAATTTAGACTAATTGGTAGAAATGTATTTTGACTTTGATATGAAGGTTTTTTTGTTGATCAGTGTCATAAAAGTCAAATGAAGTTCACTTTGATTCAATATTTAAAACAAATAAAATATAAAAACATCCAAGGGGGGTGAATACTTTTTATACTGTACTGTATATATGAATAATGTAACATCAACATATATTTGTCTTTGACATTCCCTTTATAATCATAATTCGAGTGGGGTTTACGCTTTTTTTTATCATGTTTTCTTACGATGGTTGTATCAGATCACATTGGAGTGTGATTACATTATGCATGCTTTGACATTCGGGGTCAAGAAGGTGACTATAAAAACAGAACTCTGTGACTGCGGCTTCCACTCGAATCCCCATCAGTAGATCAATAATATCAAATGTAAATGCCTGTGTGTGTGTGTGTGTGTGTGTGTGTGTGTGTGTGTGTGTGTGGATTACTATTTATGTCAATTTAGGTTTCCATATTAGTGTAAGAATCAGTTGGTAGATGAAGAAGGTGGTGAGCCAGGACACGGCTTGGTATGGACAAGGGAATCATGTAAAGGCCTTTTAGTTTTTTGGTATGTGAGGCCTTGGTGAGGACGGATTTAGACTGGAAAAGGTGGAGTTAGCCCTTCTGAGATTGTAAACCTGTGGAGCATGACAGTTTTAGCACTCGACACGGTACTTCTAGTTTTTCTTGGGAACTGAGCTAAATTATGTAAGATTATGTTGTTCTTTTTGACGAAAAATAAGTGAGGAAAAAGTAGGACACTTTCCATGATTGCCAGTGTGCCCATGGTGATGGTGAACAGTAGGTGGCTAATCTAATGTGTGGGTAGTGAGGGTTAAAATCAGATTGTGTGAGTGTTTTCTGTATGCTTGTGTTTATGTGCATGGTTGTTTGTGTGTGTGTGTGTGTGCATGCGTGTGTGTGTTTGTGTGTGAGTGTGCGCATGCACACATGTGCATATGATTTCCACTCTAATTTCCTTGTTTCGGTTGCCATGGCGTCTCTCTGGGAAACAGGCAGAGATCAGAGCAGAGTTACCCTAATTAGAAGTGATTCCTAGCGATTCTGCACCCGAATCTCATCAGAGTTTTGATTCCACAGGTAGGAAGATGAAGACTTGGCATCCCCTCGCAGTGGAACATTCTGCCTGTTGGCACCCCCGCCGAACCCTATACCCACCGGCGTACAGCAGATGTTGCCAAACAAAGACTCAGTCAGATACCAGATGTTACATAATCAGAATGTTCTGTGTCCCGTGCAGCTTTTCAAAGGCTTTCTCTGATTTGGAACCGGGGACAGGGGTTACTCCAGAAAGCATCAGCCATCAGTTTCTTTTTTTCCCCTTCAGTTTTGAAGGCCACTGTGCATACATTTTATGCTTGACTGATTGTGTATATTAAGGAACTTGATGAGTATAATGGCACTAAAAATCGGTAACGAAGACTTTTCAGCAGTGTAAACAGGCTAATTTAACACAGCTCAGTTGTCACATTAGGGATATGTTCAATTTTGAATTTATTAATCTCCTGGGGTTACCAGGGATTAAAGGAAAGTATGTGCTGGAGTTTTTTTAAATTCACCCAAATGGTTCTTGTGCTGAAAGTAGGCTTACTAAGCTGATGATTTTTCCATTCTTTTTTAATACTTTTTTTTTTGTTACTTACATGCAGTCAAAAAAGTGGCCATTTGTATGCACCAATGTGGTAAGCAATAGCTGTGTGTGTGTGTGAGGATGATGATAAGCCAATCAGTGTTTAATATCTACAGTTCAGTCATATTGAAGAGTTTAGCCAGTGGTGTTTATCTTAATGAATTTAACCTTTCAGAAAAAATGTGGCCCTATTTGCATGAAGAATAGGAATTTCTTTACATGATTAGTCATTAAGATGCTTTAACATGTGTCGAATGCAATGCGTTTGGGTTTTTTCCCCAGAATGGCAGGGATTAAATTGCCCCCTGTCTCTAGTTTGTCTGACTTCGCATTTTCTATGTGCTGGTTGCTTGATCACAAAGCCCCCCTTTGTGAATGGAATCCGCCGCTGCGCACATAATATTTCGCTAGCATTTGATGCTAGCTTTAAGGGACTAAACAAAGATGATGCTCCCGTTGGTTAATTCGATCCCTGAAAACTGTACCTCAAGAGAGAACAATACCCTTCAAAGATTGCCAGACCTGATGTGTGATGTGTCGTATACCATTGTTGAAGGCAACTTTATGAAACACCTTTAATGCCTTTTATACGACAGTGATCAGGTTCAAAATGCCTTGATGAATATTTGCCTCCCTTTATTTTGATATTCTTCAGGTTTGTATAGACTGTATGTTAGTGCAGCCTTTATAGGGTCGACTTTTAGTTAAGTGAAATACAACACCTAACTTTTTGAGTTAATTACAAAAAGTGTTATTTAAAGCGGTTAAAAGGATTTGGCTAAATTGCTAATTAGATATAGGAATAGTGTGTGTGTGTGTGTGTGTGTGTGTGTGTCATATGTATAGGATTTTCACGAGCCGAAATGACTGGTTAACAGTTGGCACGAGTCGTGTAAAATGACTGGTTAACGGTCTGTATGAGTCAAATTACTGGAGCAGTGCGGTCAGAACTGGGCTATCAACCTCAAAAACATGTAATAATGAGATTCTATAAAGGTCTAGACGTCAGGCAATTCTACCCTAAAACACATAATAAACTATGTACATTTTGATCTAGCAATCAGTGATTTTAGTATAGGGGGAAAAAAATGGCAGTTTACCCATTTCCCACCAGTCAATTCACTAACCAAGTAAAGCATTGCATTTTCACCCTTGACAAAAATAAATGCAACCATATGTTTTGAGCAAATTGCTACGCACACGTGCATATGCACGCACACACTCAGCATATGTGACTCAAGGTTGGTGGATTCCTGGCTGCAAACATTCATGGTGGCATAGTGCATATGTGATAAAGGAGAGGCTCTATAATATAAATCCTCCAATGTGTGATCCACTCTCCTATATGGCAGTGAAGTGTGAAACTTAAATATTGAAATGACAGAGAAAAACACCAAATGATGCATGCAGAGCTGCATTTATCCATTAATTATTAATATACAAAAAGGAGCATTAAAATATTAGATTCATTTAAAAACAGTGACCCAAAACTCACTCCATCATAAGGCCGTTCAGTACCAAGAGCCATGCCCAGATAAGATTCCCCTCAGCCAGCTGGCACCAAAGCTCACTGAGTAGAGTCACACTGACATCAGCACAGCTTCGGGACATCACTGCAAAGTCAGTTCCAGTCAAAGTAAACCAAATCACCAAACGCCTCAAACACTCCTGTTTGGACTAATGGGATACAAACACTAAAACACAAAACAAACTGGAGTACTATTGGACCCTAAACAGTAGCTACACCCTGGCAGAATACCTGGTAATAGCTGCCTGTCGCATTGTGACAGACTCACAATAAGTGCTCTGCTCTGGGGGAGGTGCTACTGAGGGGATATACATTTGGGATATTTTTTATGTGGGACATATATATTCACTATTTTCTGCCTTGTTCAGTTATTTATTTCTGTGAAAAATGTTCTAAATTTTAAGTGTTTAACATTTAATTTAAGTTGTTTGCCTAGTTCTATTAATTGGTTATAATGAATGTATATACATGTTTATAAATCATTATAATAATAATTGTCAATAACAATAATTGGCATTATTATTTTGTAAATGCTTGGGCAATACTGCCAGTGGAAGTCAAGCCAATAAGGCACCTAGAGAGGGGGGGTGTAAGACGTAGCTATGTGAAAAGGAGAACATGCAGTTTTAATTGGATACCACAGCGTCTGTCGGATTTAAGATTTTCGGATTTTCTGGCTCAGAACATGGTTTCTCCTTATTAATGCTGTGATGAGCTCCGTTTTAATTGAGAGCTAATCCCCGTCTGTATTTTTCTGGGGCAGGAGTCGTGGTCCCCTCACTTTAGACGACGGCTAGCCGCAGCAGTAAAGGCTCTAGTGCGGGACATTGACATTCGGCTGGGCTGCACACCTCGCCTGGCTGGCGACAGGCAGGTTATCTGCAGCCTTGCTGTGCTTGCATTTCTGTGGCGTGCCTTTGCGTTCCAGGCAGCTGCCGCAGTTTCTCAGTCTTAAAGGAGCATGAGAAAGATTCCAATCTCTCAGTGAAGGTCGGGTTTAAGTGCACTCTGCAGACTGAAATAGAAGGGTCACACTAAACTGAATACAAGCTATCGTGAGATGATGTCTGAGACCTCTTTGCACATTCAGGACGTTTATTTATTCCTTTGTTGCAGATGAGTATCTCCAGGGATATTAGATATAATTGGAGATCATATGTTTATTTCCATGAGTCATATTGCAAACTACACATTGATTTGAGGAGATATGCTAAGAATATGAATCCATATCTGTTTACCGTTTTTCAAAATAAGTTCAATATTTAATAAAATGTGCCTTTTTCTTTAAATGTTATAAATAATTAAACAAATTTCTATTACATTTCAGGAAGAGTGACCCCCCTCCCTGTCTGATGATCCCCTTGTCTGTCTCCACAGAGGGGAAGGTGTACGCAATGGGCGGGATGGACGCGGACACGACCCCCCAGGCACTGGTCCGTGTCTACGAGCCAGCCAAGGACCAGTGGCAGCCTTTGCCCTCCATGCCCACTCCCCGATATGGTGCTGCCTCTTTCCTGCGTGGGAACAAGATCTACGTGCTGGGTAGGGCCTCTGCCAGCAGAGATCAGGGTGCTGGGTAGGGCCTCTGCCAGCAGAGATCAGGGTGCTGGGTAGGGCCTCTGCCAGCAGAGATCAGGGTGCTGGGTAGGGCCTCTGCCAGCAGAGATCAGGGTGCTGGGATGATTAAAACCCCAACATTCACATATTAACAAAGCAATCTCCGTACTTTGCTTTATATGATAATTATTATCGTGTTTACCTACATGGAGTCTTTTTTCCTGCATGGAAAATATTGGTGCCTCATGAATATTCATTTGCAGTTAAACCAGGTTTTTCTGATGTTAGTGACTATGTGCTTGGTTCCTGTAACCCGCCTATTAATCGGTTAGATTGAGAAGACATTCCTTTCCCGACCGTTCAGGAATAATCAGGGGCATAGATAGAGAATAGTGGCTTTTAGGAACTCTGTGGCAGAAAGGAAAGAGCGGAAATTAATTGGCCGTTCTAGTCCTCTTGCTTTTCCCCCCTTTCTTCTTTAACACTGTATGTCAGAATGCCCATGAAGCCTCGGCCATCGCACCTGCTTTTATAGAAGGAACATGTAATAGTGGATCAGAAGAAAGATTCACTGCAGTTCTCATTATTTCATGGCATTTTGCTCTTCCGCCACTTATGAATAAGTAACTGAATGTAAATTGGGTCCACTTGGCACAGGCAATACATGCTAAGCTCAGAAGCCCTGGTTATTGTTGGGGACCCCACCATGCTTGCTTTGCGACATACAGTCCACGAGACGGCGCTGCTGCGGCAATCTCTCTGCACTCCTGCGTTTCCCCCTGCCGGAGCACACAACTGGCCGCGTGAAACTGCCCGTGAGAAGCGCGTGGGTCGTCGGTGGCTGCGGCGGAGAGAGCAGAAAGTTGCCCTTGGTTTGAGTTTAAATCTTACAGGTTACAGATTGCATGCACATACAATGTCCCTATGAGAGGATGCATGTAATCAGTTAACAGAGGTTGTAAGGACTTCGGTTACTGCAGAATTGTTGTTATCTTGATTGTTATCGGGGTCTCGTTTTTGCTGTCAGAGGATAATGGTGTTTTAATGCTCCCGTCGATTCCTTGTCCGGATGCTGAGCGACTGAGCGACCGCGGCGTGCACTGAGCTACCGCGGCGTGCTCTGACCGAGAGCGGCGTGCACTGAATGAGTGAGGAGTACAGTTTATCATGATTTCTGCTGGGGGGATGTGTCGCAGATGGATGTGCAGTGCCCAGGGGGAGACTCCCACCCTCAGTCCCCAGGAAAGGGCACCAACCACAGCTCAGTCAGCTCCACATTAGCAGAACAGGCTCTGGCCGTCCAAAGCCAACAACTGCAGATACTCAGAGAGCTATTAGGGAAATAGAGCTGGGGAGGACAGAGAGCCACAGTGCTAATGAAAGGCTTTCAGCACAGAGCTTTGATGCACTGACACATCTGACGTCTCTGCTGTTGCAGAGAAAATTAGGCTGTTGATATGTTAATAAGCCATATTCGCTTTATTTATTTATTTATTTATTTATTTATTTATACATACACCCATTGTATTGTTTTTCACATGCTATCTATTGAGAACACCGCAGTGCTGTGAGGGAGTTTGAAATTGTGCCACCAGACCAGACCGCACAAATTTACACGCTGCACAACTGCGTGCTCAGACCAGTTTAGCACACGCGATGTAAAGGGACTCCGTTCTGATCCTGCTCAGCTCCGGTTTACCCCCCTCTGTTTCCGCTCCTGATGAAAAGTAAATGATGCTATATTTGGCAGATGATCAGAAATGGAGCAGATCTGGCCCCTGGAGGCGTGCGTTCCTTCTTTAGCAGTAAAAAGAGAAGGCTTCAAGGCAGGCTGAAAATGTGACATTCTTCACAGTGCCTAACTCAGCCTGTGGCTGGGCTCCGGTGCTATCTTGTATGGGAACCGGGGGGGGGGCATCTACTGGCCAGGCTCTGCTCTGCTCTGCTCTGCTCTGTCTTCCGGGGCTTTCAGCACAAGGCGCCTCGGAGCCGGGCGCGGGGGCGAGGAGGCTCGTGCGCCGTTAATGTCAGCGCCGATGGAGGCTGCCAGCAGCTCGTACAGGTGCAGCGAAGACACTGCCGGCACGGTTTCCGTTCAACAGCGGCCGTTGTTGAGAAACGTCAGACTCAAGGACAGATCCTGCAGACTCTCCGCGTGTGTATGTGCGTGCGTGTGTGTGGGGAAGGGTATTGCAATTTAGCCAGCAAGAGTGTCGACCGGGGCCATCAGGGACGGGGAGCGGTGACACAGAGACTGGGTGATCAGTGTGGAAAAGCTGTCAACGTGTCAGGTAGGATCAGAAGCATTGTGCAGGAACACACAAACAGGCGCAGTCACAGTGTGTTCAATTAAATGAGGCTGACATTGGCCTGCGTGCTTTTTTTGTGTGCAGAGAGAGCTACCGTATCAACAGCTGCCGGTTAAAAAGAAGCTTGGGTAATTTATAACAAACACACACATACACAAAAAAGGGGAGCCTGTATGTGTTGTGGAGGAGAAAACAGAATTGACCAGAGCAGAGGTGGGCTAAGCAACAAATGAGTGATTAGGCGCCAAATTCCCCCTCTGAATATTTCTAATCATATTCATATTCATAAGCGAATGCTGTGTAAACTCCTTTTGGCTTTGAGAAATGGTACATGCTCTCTTTTTCATTCCCTACCCCCTCCTCATCTGTGCCTCACCCAAACATTAATCCCTCTCCATGTCCCTCCCGACCCCTCACGGCCCGCCTGTCTAGTGTTTCCTCTTCTCTGCTATTTATTTTACCGCAACCCCTCATTCCTCTGTGGCCCAGGTGGACGCCAGGGGAAGCTGCCCGTCACGGCCTTTGAGGCGTTTGACCTGGAGGTGAAGAGCTGGACGCGTTTCCCCTGCATCCCCAGCCGCCGGGCCTTTGCGGGCTGCGCCATGACTGAGCGCAGCTTTTTCAGCCTGGGCGGCCTGCAGCAGCCGGGGCCGCACAACTTCTACTCGCGCCCGCACTTCGTTAGCACCATGGAGGAGTACGACACAGAGCTGGGTAAGAGCTGGACGCGCAGGATTCTAAAAGAGTGCTCCGCCCTTTTGGGAACGGCTTCGGCCCCGGAATGGGTGTTGGAACGAGCGGACTCTTTGATTGTGCTCGCAACATCAGGGAAACGACAATATCTCTTAACTGCAGGTATTGGGAGGGGGGCTGTGGAGCGCCTTGGGCTGTCACCATTAGTGCACACTGCTGTTTGTTAGGAACCGAGGGAGGGAGTATTCAGTCTGTACCACATTTCTCCAGGGCCTGACAGTTCCCCACACAACTTCAGCCACGGGCGTGCACTCTCGGGTATTTTTAAGATATACTGTGCTCATGAAGATAATTAGGCAATTCATTGTCCTTCAATTCTATGCTTCTACCCTCTGCAAGTACATAGGTTGTCTCTAGGTGCAACATATTTCTTGTTTATGTGTGATATAACATGTCATGAATATTGAAATATTTAATAAAATATTGTCCAATATACCCAAGCAACAAATCACAATTGCAAAGTGCTGCTCTTCGCCAGGTCATTGCCAAAGGGTGCTGGTTTAGTGTTCGGCGGGTGGTTGAGGGTTTTAGCCCTGAACTGTGGATCAGAGGGTTGTAGGGCTGTACTGGAGAGGGAATGTGCTTTCACATCCAGTACTGTTGGATAGTAAATGAACTATACAATTTGTGTGGTGGAAAATTGTGAGCATCGTGAGTCATGCTCAGTATGGGTATCTGTTGCACAAATAGATCATTTAAAGAAATTAAGCATGCACTTAATCATATTATATAGCTCTCTGCCAGCAGCCGACGTTGTTAATCTAAGGGGAAATTGGTGAAGTGCCTTGCTCCAAGCCTCAGTTCATCATTTCTAGGAGCCAACAAACAACTGCTTCAGTGCTGCACATCCGTTCCCAGGAGACGAAATCAGAAAGCCTCAGTGCTGTCCAAAGACACTGGTCAGCTTCCTCCCCCAGTGAGTCACTGACCCTGCACCACTCTGTCGAGGGGCTGAGAGTTATCCACTTCACTGGTCACATTGATTACATTGACAAAATGTTGCGGTTACGCTGCCGGAATGTTCGGGGTCCGCAATGTGCAGAGACGGAGGACAGCATTTTGTGTGTGCAAATTTGGCATTGCATCCCTATATATCATTCATAATAAGCATTCTGCTTGGCTGGACTACGTTGATGCCTCATCTCCTCAACGGAAAATTGTACTCAGCGCCGTATCGAGTGGTCGGCTTAGGGACACAAAAGGGAAGCGGAAAAAACCACAAGTGCCGTGATTATATGCCCGATATATGTATCTTTTTAATGTGGCAGACGGTGCCTTTTAAGGCTCAGTGAAGGGGAATCGCGTAATTGCGGTGGCGTGCCTGAAGGTTGCCTTGACATTGAAAGACGTGCCCATGCTTTTCTCAGCGGAAAGGTGGATACGGGAGCTGCAGGGCAGGTTTCAGGTGTTTGAGGGGACATTAAAAAAGGGCTGTCTTTGATTATCTCTCTCATTCGAAGATGGGCTCTCCAGAAGATGGCCTGCTTCTGGTTGAGCTCGCTGGTACCAGCAGCAGGCCAGTGTCAGCGAAACCTGGACAATGGGTTGGAGGTGGAGGGTCACCATCTCCACAGCCATAAATGGAAAGAATCACCTTGGTAACAGCACGTCCCTGTTGTCGTGCGAATGGTTATCGTTCAGTCGCAATAACATTTAGCAAAGGTTCAGTATCGGATAATGCAAACCCTATGCCACTGCAAGTTATTTAAAGCAAGGTTTTCCTCCAGGCTTATTTTGGCTCTGGGTGATTCTTAGGAGTCCTCTTCTTGGAGATGTGGGCTTATTGGCAGACATAATTGTCAGGTGAGGTTGAATGGGGACTGATGTCTGATCTGATTCTCAAGTGGATGGCCTGTGAGATATCCACTGGTAGAAACTAACTCCATAAAAACCCTGTATTTGACCGAAAAGAAAATGTATGATACGTTTGCAGATAAATAGATCATACGAGAGAGGGAAACAAGCACAGCATTACATATCGCTCTGTTGTATTGCATATTAAGTGTTACCGGTTGATCTGGACATAAATAGAAAGAATGTTTTACACTTGACACCTGCTGTGCATGTGGGTTTTGTTTTTTATTAACTGTGCTTCTATGCTACCGCTTGTTACTGCAGGATTTAGATAAGACTTCTGAGTCTGAATCTCTCCTGAGTCTGGAAAGTCTAACGCAACCATAAAAGTCACCCAATGTATTTCGAGGGAAAGTTCCCCATAATCAGTCATTTCCACTAATCATGAACGAGAGGTTTTAGGCTTGGTGATAAGGCTTTCTCTTTGATTTTTACTGGGGGTTTTTTTTGGCGGATTTTGTTCTGAATCAAACAGTGGGCTCAGGGTTCAAGCCAACACTGAGAGTGATTAGTGGAGAGATACAGTCCCAGGGAGCGGAGGATCGAGATTGTCAGAGCTGGTGTGTTTTACTTTTCAAGCGTTAAGCCTGAAATTTGATTTGTGTGGAACATAAAGCCAAGCATGAAAAAAATAAGCTCTTATTGCTACATGTTTAGTCTTGGTATGTAGTGATGCTTTATAACATGAAACATGGTGGTTGTAAATGTCATTGTAAATTGACATTGTGAAATTCTAAAAGAAAGTTAACAGGCAGATTTATTTAGAGAAAGATAATATTTACGTGATAGCATTTGAGGGGTGGGGAAAACGTTGTGACTTGTTACCTTTTTTGTATTCGCCAACAATTTATTCAAGAACATTTGCGGCTGTGGTATTCCATGTTAATAGAACCTATTGCTGGAGACACTGACAGTAATTCCATTATCACCTAACCTATTACGCAGAAACCTGACCATAATTTAGCTGCTTGTCATTATGAGCTTTTGGTTTACAGGGCATCTCCTCAATTGCAGATTATGCATATCTGTTATTCCCCATTTCTTTCTCAGTTGGTGCCTGTGTGCCTGTGTGCCTGTGTGCCTGCGTGCCTGTGTGCCTGTGTGCCTGTGTGCCTGTGTGCCTGCGTGCCTGCGTGCCTGCGTGCCTGCGTGCGTGCCTGTGTGCCTGTGTGCGTATGTGCCTGTGCCTGTGCATGTGCGTGCACACATCCATAAACAACATTCACTTTCTAAATAAGAGGCAGTGAGTGGCCCCTGTCCTCCCAGAATAGAGGTACAGTTCCTCACTCCTAATGCTCAGCCACGTGTGTCTCATACTCCGTCAAGCTGCTTTGGAGGTCGATTGGGTCTGTCCAAAATACTCAGCGTGACTTGAGCACTTATGGGTGCCTTATGCAATTGACATTGTAATGGCAAAACTAATTAGGCTACCTATCACTCAGCTGTTCTTGAGTGATAGGCAGTAGTCAATGAGATACAGTCAGTAGACAGAGAAACACCTGAAATACCCATTATGAAGCGGTTCATGTGGTACGCATAGAATGGTTAATTCTACATAGAATGTATTTGTTAGGATTTTATTTATTTATTCATTTATTTATTAGCATTTTGACAAAAATGTTGAAAAAACCCTGACAGTTTCTCAAAAAATCTTTGAAATCATAGAACTCTTGACCTGTTTGAATCAGTCTCAAATAGTTCTAGGTTCTTCTCCTCATAAGGAACACATTAGCCTCAAAACTCCATAAAGTTTGCCATGACGAAGAAAGAAAATTAGCAAAATGCTTAAACAACATCTCCTTGGAAACCGTTCATTGTATCGGCATGCAACTTTTGGATGCTCCTCTTTACAAGTTATCAGAATAAACCTACGGTATGGAATACCATTTGGAATATCGGCGAGGAACTCGGTATGGGTAAATATGCATATCACACTACACATTTTTAATGATAAAATAAAAGTTCTGTGAGAAGTATCAATGTGGTTGGGCAGTGCTGAAAACTGCTCTCATTGATCACGTTGCAGCTATGCTGATCATTGGCGGTTCGGGGCTTGAGCTGCAGATAGCAGCAGTAAGCACCGACCATTAGCATAAATCTCGCCCACAGGCAAACACTGAAGTATGCTGAGATGTTTCAGAGTCGAGCAGGAAGTGAAAGGGACAAAGCCAGGGAAAATAATTAGAAATTAACAAGGTGCAGGACACCATATGAAGCAGGCAAGTATGAAGACTGTTTAGTATTTAAGAACGAATGAACGATTATGTTAGAGGGGTTTGCTGGAGATGAAGATGCTATTCAGGGTGGAAATGTTTAATTACTAGACGAGGGAAGCAAACACAATTAAAATACTCACAAGCATTTTCATCAAGTTTTCATCATTTCATTTATACACAGGCCTTATGACCATCCTTGGCCCCTGCCTTATGTCTTCTGGGAGCTGTCACTCTGAGTGCATGCCAATCACTTTCCTCTTGTCCATCACTCAGAGCTATATTCACATTATCTGTGCACTTAAATATTTACTTTTCCTATTACCATGTTAATTACCATTTCATATCAGAGGATGATTTTCTGACCTTTTCAATTGAAAGTATTATTTTGATGTTGGATTTTTGTTGATGCTGCTTATTATTTCTGGGAAAAGGAGGCAAACGTCAAGAGCGGAGAGTCCTTTTACTGGACCAGTTTTTTTTACTGTCTGTATGTCTGTCTGAGCACGTGTGGGTGCACATGTATCCATTCCATCTGTGCATAAATGTGTGGGGTCATTTGGGTCTTACTGCTGTTTGCAGAAGACTAAAAAACTGTAACTGTGTGTGTGTGTTTCTGTGTGTCTGTGAGTGTGAGAGTTCTGGGGTTAACTAAAAATACAACAGTGGTTCAGCGCCGGTCTCAGGGTTACAGCTCTACATACATTCTACCATCTGTCTCACTGCTCTGCTGCATGCCCAAGATGCTGTTATACAATCAGTGCTCTAATTTAGGTATCCACCATAAAAAGATATCGTTTTGTTATTATTGCTGATGAACGATGGAGTGAATTATAAGACCCTGAAGTGAACATTACATGGACATAATGCCTTTGCAGCCCCGTGTTTAACAGTGAACGAGCAAAAGCGCTGAAATGTGATTGAGGTGAGGGCAGAAAATCAGTTCAAACAGGGATGAGAAAATGCAGCTAATTATACACTGTGTGGAACAGTTACAGCCTTTTCCTAATGTGGTGTGTTTTAACTGATCAGTTTCCTCTGCACCGTGTATCTCCTGACGCGTGTATTAGTAAGGTTGCATTTTTCTGCAATTTTCTTTTGCTCCTGTATCGCTGAGCATAGTGTAGGAGTTTTTAGTCTGTGCAAATGAAAGGCCCTAACATTATACATTTTTACAGTGCATTCCCTATCATATTTACCTACTTACTCATGGTCATGTAGGCGGAACACATTAGTGACCGAGCAGCGAGCAGAAAGGCGAGTCGAATGAGAAATGTCATCCCCGTCTCTTCTGTCTTGTTTTTGATGGAGATTTTATTTTAGTATATGCCATATATCCTAAAAGCCACTTGGGGGATGTCATGGTGTCTTACGACAATTACAATAGACCCTGACATGTTTCAAATATAGGTACTGCAGCCTAATGATGTGTCTAATTGATGTCATTTAGTATTTGCATAAATATGCATGAGGATCTGTCCTCTGTAAATGCAGCTCTGTTGTGTATGAAAGGAGGTAGGTGTCAGCTACGAATGCTGGCTAAAGACCTGTGGCCTGTGGAGAACATTTTAAACAAGATCACTGCATATACCGGCTGCACTGCGTATTTTGACTGTTGTAAATAAATAAAGAGGATAATTAAATGCAAGCACACAATATTTTTTCAGATAGATAAAAAAGACAGCGATAGGTGACATCGATGAAGATTGTTGAACATCATTTAAAAAAAATAATGTTTAAAAAAAATAATTCAATTGATTCCCGTCTCCACATTCAGCATTTTGTGCACCACACATTTTTCATGACACTGAACACTGAACATCTGCAAATGTCCAATATTTTTTTAGTTTTTTTTTTTTTTTTTTTGTGGACCAAGTTTGAGCAGATTGTGTTTGTTTCAAAATAGGATGCCAAAAAGCATGGAATCTAACTGTCATGAGAAGCAAAGCTGTGTGTGCTAATTAACCCAATTTGTGGCATAGCAAAAGACTGTAACATTTGTGAGATACTCATCTCCAGATATGAAGAATGCTCACTGGAAATGCTCTGTCTCTACGGTTATGGTCCACCTCCAGCATGTCAACACAGTGCCAACGTTTGAAGTAACACACATGTATTGCCCCCTATTAAAATGGCACTTTTTAAAATAAGACTCTGAGTGCCTCTTCTAATTTAACAATATCTTAATAGTGAATCTATGAATTGAGGTTTTGCACATTTTTGTGTCCCTATAATGAAATCATGTCAGCACGTTTGACTGAAATCCTTCCACTTCATAGACAAATGGGGATAACCAAGCATAAATTCCAAGGGAAACCCTGTTCACTATTATAGCTAGAATAGCATCTGTCAGCGTGTATCAGGATTTTTATATAAGGCATTTGCAAAGTGCTATATATTTTATAGGATATATAAGAAAACTGGGTCTAGTAGCCTTTAGTTTTGCCTTTAAAGGGCTGCTATGATGGTAACCCTAGGAATGCCACTGATATATATTGTGTATAACTGCCTTTTTACACCTCATATAAGTCGCATTTAAAAATCCCTGGGCACTCAAAAATAACAGAACTTAGTAAGTAAGTAATATTCTTGTTTTTGAAATATCTGTCCTACTACTATAATTTAACATAATGTTTCTCTGCGCAGTTCTGTCAGTAACATTTTACATTGTTTCCTATTGAAACATAAAATGATTGCACATATTTAGTTATTCTGTTTACACACTTATTTCGGCAGATGCTATTATCCAAAGCTTCATACAGGGACATCAAAGTACAATATAACTAGTGTGACCTAAAGAGTACACATACAGTAGCATAATAACGTTAGTTGTTAAATTAGGGCCTTTGATCATTCCGCTATTTATTTAACTTTTGTTCTTTTCCTCTTTGCTTCGGCATTACAATAGTGTATTTCCTTCCACAATCTCACAACGCAGTATTGCACAAGAAGGAAAGCGAGTAATGAATCACAAAGGTGTCCAGGCTGACACATGAACATACTACAGGAGTTTGACTGCCAGCTGAACGCCTGCATCCTTTTAAAGTGGTTATATGGCAAACATCGAAGGCCAACCAGTGTGACTATAATAGCAATGTTCGGTGCAGGGGCCAGATATATTTGGCTGTGAGGAACGTGCCCGGGCATTAGACGTTGTGCCAGGTGAACTTCTGTCGATCTTGTAGGGCAAAAGTTCACTGCTAAAAGGGATGTCTTCCCTTACAGTCATGACAGGAAGGCTGAGGCTCGGGAAGACGGCAGTTTGAAGCACCCAGGTTTGACATCCAGTCAGAGAGCTGATGTACACCTGCTATGACTGTGATGGAGAGCTTTCGCTTAACCATGAGAGAAAGGTTACTGGCAGGCAAGAAAGTTATTCAGGCTGATTGATAGGTCTTGAATTTGTGATATATGTAGAGTAGAGTTTAACATGATCCTGTATGAGATCTTTTGAGTCATGGGGGAAACCAAAACGGCTCCATTGACATAACAGGGATAGGTTGAACATATTTGAAGAAATAATGAACACAAGCGACCTGTTGTTAAGGGAGGGGGGCGAGCATTAGGGGGTTTAGCACCGAGCCCTGAAGAACTCCTGTCAAAGAGTCTGACATGCAGAGCTGGGGTTCCTTGGTCGGAGTTTCTGGAGACTGAGGAGGCAGCAAGGATTAGGGCAATGCTTTGCCAGCAGGACAAGGGGAGGACCAGGATGGAAGAGCAGAAAACAGCAGTGAAAAGCGTTAGACATTGAAAAGGTTGGGTTCTGGGAGGGTTCATTTCAAGCTTTTTTTTTAATTGAATGAAACGTGTGAAGGGAAGTCAAGTATTTTGCACTGGCTTGAAAGCAGTTGAGAAGGTGCCTGTGGTAAAGGAGGAATTATCCAGCCAGGTAATAAATGGAAAGAGGTCAAGCAATAGAATCTGCAAAAGAGAGCAGGTTGTTGGTGTGCGAGTTTGCAGAGACTGAATTTTAGTTACACTTGTTTAAAAAAAAAAACATACTGTAACATCAATACAAGGTCGTAAAAATCTCATTAGAATTTTGAGAATGAATTATTTCATGGCTGTAAATCATCACCAGAATGATTAAAGACAAAAACAAATTTGCAAAGCTAACACCAGCAGTACATAGAGCAGTGCAAACGGAGAATGGCTGGAAGCAGAATGAGACAATGGTTCACTTGAACTCTAGAGCAAAGGGTTTCATTCTCTTTGTGGAATTTTCTTTGCGCTCCTGGATGTTCTATTTTGGAGCGCCTCGAGTATTCTCATTCCTGCACTCGATAATCTGGTCCTGTCAGAACTTTCAAGAAGGGCATAAGGACTCCCTGTGGGTCTCTATTTTGACCTGTCCGTAGTGGGAAATGCTTACGCAATGTAGTTTGATCTACAGGAAATGGAAAGGGCATTGTTAAAGTCTCCTGAAACAATAGCGCTTATATCTGACACCCTCATTCATCCCTCTTGCTTACCTCCTTTTATTTCATTCCTATCAGATGCTGAAGCAGTCAGAAGTATTTGCTTTCAGATTTCCTACAATATAATGTAGCACTAAAAGGCACTTGAGCTTAATAATAAGCGCCTTTTCACTGTCTAAATCAAGCTTGTGGTGGGATTATTAATACTCCATTTGTAATTATTATTTTACGCCACTGCCTGGGGCAAAGTAATATGCTACAAAGCTCAAATTCTCATTATCACAACTAGGGGTTGACCGTACTTCAATTGATATTTTTCTCTGGAGGTATTGTTTTCACAGCAGAAGCATGATGTTGGTGGTATATAAGTCCATGCAACACATAGTGTTACGGTTAGTCATAATTAAAGGAAAAGGAACACAGGAACTGGAAATTTCAGTTGGAATAACTGCCACTTAGTATAAAGGCACTGGTATTGTAGTTACTTAAGTGCAGCCTTGTGTGACAGAATTTATACCATTAAGCATGTAAGCATTGTGAACGAGAGGAATTGACAGGAAACAGCCCTTGAACTGTGACGCCTGAACTGACCATAGAAGAACATGAGTCAGTGAATCTGTGTGTTTGGGGAGGAGCTGGGACGTTTTTCATGCGTTTGGTTGGTCTGGTGTAAAAGATACAGAATCTGTAAAATAATCTATAATCCATAAAATAAAATAAAAAATATAAAATAAAAACTATTTAAAGTACAACAGTCAGGAGTAACTGACAGGTATGGGACAGACCAGCTGGGTAGGTGGTGAACCAGTTCAGTGTAATTCCCAGGATTCCCATCCAATCGTGGCCACCTCTCACTGCTTGGCTCTGGTGTATTATCTTAATCCTCAGACTAATCTTTGCATCTCGAGTCTGCAGGTTCTCCTAATGTGTGGAAACTTATTTTGGCTGTGAGTCATATTGGGTCATATTATGTTCCCAACCTGTTCGGGATTAAGCATTTAGCAAGCAACTTGCGGTAATATCTTTGCCGAATTTTCAAACATTGCGTTATTTATTTTCCTCATGAACACTAACGGGCCTACTATGCTAGTAGTAAACTTATGAAAGGTAAAAAAAAAAAAAAACTGCTAATAATTTATTCCTACATAACTGAATACAGAAATTGCAAAACAAAGCATAGTAATGATTAGAAAAACACTACGTGATCCGCTACTGTTTCTGATACCCTTATGTGATGGAAAAACCACAACACAAAAACCCCAAAATCAACCATTGCAAAAGTTCCCTTTTAAATACGAAATATGAACCATCATTAATGGATTATTTCTTTTTAAGAACCCAAAATTCCGAGCAATTATGCCAAATCACGCAGGAGTGCTTGCTCTCACGTGACTGCAATCTTATAAAGTTCTTGCTCTTTTTTTCTTCATTCATCCGAGCTGAGTGATTAAGGCTGGGTGGTAGTTGTTTTTTTTTTGTGCGTTTCCATCTCTGGGAAGTCTGTGGACATTGCGACTGACAGCGCTGACGGGTAGAGCTCAGTCCCTAATCTGTCTCCCCCGCTTTGGTGGCCCTTGGGGGCCATTCTCGCTCATCAGAGGTTGCCCGCCCTAGGCAGCCTTCTGTGCAGTGCTTCAAGGATTCGCCCCAGTGCTCGCCCCAGGGAGAGTGAGAAATGAGAGCGTTCTGATGAACGGCCGACAGGAGTGTATTGGGAGCAGAGAGAAGAGAGAGCAAGGGGTTCCAAAAGGCGTACCGCTGCATGAAGGATCACTTCAACCTCTGAGTCAAGCTCCTCTCTGCCCAGGTCTCCTGCTGCCACAGGCTTTGGGTTCTCCGGGGACCACCTGGACCACAGTGCACCCAGACTGCATACTCGTTACATTTCGCCCGTCGTCCGCCCATCGTCCGCCCATGTTCAGGGGAGTAGTTGCAGGTTGCAGATCCACGGGCTAATTGTTTTCTAGGCCTCGAGGTCCTGGCACTGTTGCGCAAGTGTGCTATCTCTGTGGTTCCAGCACCCTACAGGGCAGGGGCGTTCTATTCAAAGTACTTTCTCGTGCTGAAGCGATTCTGAATCTTCGGCGGGTCAACATCTACACGTAGGCCTCAGTCCATCCGGTTCATATTTGAAAGGTTGGGTTATTATAATAACCATTGTTTCCTAAAATAGACATATTAACCATCAGTCTTTGCTGCCGCTGTGGTACCGCAGTGGCTCAGAAGAAAAAATAGGCAAAAGTGTCATGGCCACCAGATTTTATTGTGGTCACATGACACCAACCACTTTCACACGATTTGGCATAACTGCTCAGAACTCTGGCTTGTTATAGGGAAATGGTGCATTAGTGATGGTTAATATTTCTATTTCAGGGAACTACGGTTATGATAATAACCCAGCGTCTTGTGTGTCGCCTTTCCTGGATGAAGCATGAACATGGGCTATGCACCATCGGAAGGATGACTAAGTTATTTATTGCGTGGAGGCAAAGACACAGCTGTAATGCTACACGGCCGGGCGTGCAAGGTGTCAGAGATGAGATGTCTCTCCAGGCCTGCCTGCTGTCTATTAAAAACCGCAGCACGCATATGCTGTAGCAAGCTGCTGCCATGACGCTGACATATGTTAGGAATATTGTCATATTGACTAGAACTGGGATTCACTAAAAATATTTCATTGGGGGTAAGGATTTTTATGATCTCTGCTGTTAAATTGAAATATTTTATTTAAACCCTACAGCTGTTTGGAAAACAAGAGAAAGGTTTAAGCTTGTTTTCTTTTTTTAATGGCTTAATCAGTCTTGTTGATATAATGTCAGTTATATGTCAGCCTGTAGCTTGTGGTGCGTTGAGTATAGTTAACTGAAAGAACAATATTTTGACAAAAGTAGATTACCAACCAATTAGTTATTGATTACATTAAAACAAACCAAAAAGTTCTGACTTCATCTACTATGTCAATATTATGTTTTACGTAATATGCAAATTGTGCATATTTAATGAGATGACAAATAATTTCCATAAATGAATGGGGGGGGGTAAATAAAAAGTAAATAAAAAAAAATCTTATAATTTTGGGTATATTCATCTGGTCATATTTCATTCTGATAGAAGGACAGGAATTTTTTTTTCCTAATCACCTGTAGTACCTCCCCTTAAATACACTTCCCATTTAAATGTTTGTTTAAATTATAT
>JAOYSI010072774.1:43860-55408 GCA_025775065.1 Hiodon alosoides | reverse complement strand
CCCCCCCCCCCCCCCCCCCCCCCCCCCCCCCCCCCCCCCCCCCCCCCCCCCCCCCCCCCCCCCCCCCCCCCGGCAGCGCTTTAAGACCCATCAGCACTGAGATCACCCGGATTTGCTTCAGTAAATACCCAGCTGTGCAAATTTATAAAATCGGTTTTATTTAAGTCAGGCCGGACACAAGTGCCTAACTGGGATAGTTAAACACCGTAATGATGACAATACTATGTGCGGGACTCAAGGGACTGATAGACTTACACACATCGACGTTCATTCCCCTTCCACACGGACCTGTCCTTTCGCTTGTTTTAATTCCTTTTGCTCGCTTTGAAGAGGAGTGCAGATTCAGACCTTTTTATTGCTTAATGGGGACCTGCAGCCATGATTTATTCAAATGACAAACCTAAGCTTTCATTTTTCTTGAGGTCATTGCGTAGTCATTGGTTTTTAATGGTGGATTATTTTACCAGCACACTGCTCGTAATAAATGACTTTGGCAGGCAGTAAAAAATGTATTAAAACCAGCAGGACGAAAAAAAGAGGGAGTGAGTGAATCGTGTTCCTCCGCGGCCAGCGGGTCCTGTAAAAGGCCACACGTTCGTCTGCTTCCAAGGCTGCTCGGAGGAGTTTTCACCCGAACAACTGAGAACTGACGTTCTCCACCCAACATCAAGCACAGAGTACACAGATCACCTTTTTATAAGTTCTTAACATCAGGGTTATTTCCTAGGGTTGACCAGGGTGCTGAAGTTTCATCCCAAGCCCTAAAACTCATCCACTCTCTATCCATGACCCATTACCCTAAATGTAATTGTGAAGTCATTCATGTGCTGCAGGTTTGCGTCATGTATGATTTTGCAGCCCAAGGCTTTCTGCAGCAGTTACAAGTCGATTGGCCTTCACACAGCTGTTCGTGGTGCCTATTTATGTGTTTCCTACTTGATGAGGTGTTGGCCACAAAGCTTTCATGTGTTTCTTTGTACAGTAGAGTTTATTGCGGGGCAATTGGCTAAGCTACAGTTTGCAAAAACATAGAACTGGAAGTTGTCCAAGTCGATAGCGAGCCTGTATGTGTGCAGAAAAAGGAACATATTAAACACCTTACGCAAATACAGTAACGAGTTTTAATAATCGTTCAGCAGACCACTGGTTAGAATACAATTTTCCGTTCTTCCAAAAATTGCCCATCATTATCAGTGTTCCACTTTGTCACGTCAGGTGATTTTTTCCCCTCCGTTCAGGTTCCCTGATGCTGCAATTATTGCTATGCAAATAAATAAGGTTTAGTCACCGAAGACAAAACACCAGGAGCTACAAAATAATGACTTCTGTGCCCTTCCGCGCTCTTACAGAGTTGTACATAAAGCCCACACTTGAGAACATGATTACCATGCTGTCCTGAGACTGCTTTGTTTTCCAAGGCAGAGCAAAAAGCCAAAAAAAACACATAATTGCGTTTCACCTCGTTATTTGGCAAGATGTATTATTCAGGTGTTTTCGTTACACTCTTGTACAGTGTGAGGAACACATTACGCCCCCGCTTCCACCTGCAGATGGAAATCAAGGAGAGCTCGTTTTAAATACATCCTCTGTTCTGCCGGACGCAGGGCTAGATACCGTTAACTGTATTGCCTCACTTCTCGAGACCAATAAGTCATCAAATTTAAGGCTAATTTTCATAGCAAGTATAACAAACATAAATACTAAAATAGTGACAAATGTCATCTAACAACTATTTAAGTTGCGCGGATTGTGAAATCAAACCTTTTGATGCTAGTACAAAACATACGGTACAAATGCAATCATAGTAGTTGATGACAAGGATTATTGTTTAGTAGTTCTTTAATCAACGTGGTAAGGTACGTCATTATGTCACTTGCTTTCAGGGTGTTTGGGCTAAGGTTTCAAGCAAACTGAACTGACCTTTCATTATCGTGACTGTCATGTAAAACACTGTTTTTGTAAAAAAAATTATTCAGCAACCCAGTGAACCCTGAATCAACAGCACTTTGTACGTTGCTTACATTTTCAAGTTTATTTGTTGTATGTTTTCATTTACTTAGAAACATTGTTAAGTAGGGTACGCACGGTTTATATTAAATATGAAGTCACTCTTATTAAAACTCAGCAAATCTTATGCATGGGAGTTTTCAGAACATGAGATCACTGGTAACATGTCTTTTTAACGCAAGTAAGACCATTTTAAGAGCTTCAACTGAATACTGGTCATATTTAAGACTTTTCAAGGACTTAAAAAACTGAATTTGAGAACTTAAGAAAGGTGTTCCACGCTCCACTGGAGTCAGCAGCGGCTTTTGGCATGGAGCTACTATACTGTAGGAAAGTTTCTGGCTTAGAGGAATGAAGACGGCCCAGGGGCGCATCGAGATACTTGCTGGGAAGTCTCTTTGTGGGGGTCTGGTTGAGAGGTCACACTGAGGTCAGACTGGGGTGGGAATGTCGGGTTAGTGTCAGGGAGACAGGGAATCGCTAATGGGGCTAACTTGCTAGCTGGAACTTACTTTAGGGTCTCCTCCGGCAACTTGATTTACTAACCTTATTAGCCAACAGCCAACTTGAGAATGTGTGCTATGTTGCTAAATTACCAAGACTGGGGAACAGGGTTTCCTGGGGGATCAGCTTATGTTCAGTGATCATTCAGTTGAATTAATTGCTTTCAGTGATCACTGGGTCTTTACACCTGCCTATCCCTGACTGAGCCGTTTTCTATGCACAGCACTTTGTGAAGAAGGGACTGTTTTTCCAGTAGGACTTTTCAAAGTAGGATATTAAAAACATTTTTAAAAAGCATTTCTATATAAGTTTTGCATTGAATTATTGGACTATTCCAAAACGTTCCTCTGTGATTGAAGGGGAAGCGTTCAAGACATGATTTATGGTTGTTAATTGTGCTATTTCAGAATTCACAATGGGCTAAAATGAAGAAGAAAAAAATGCAAGATGAACATCTGGAATATCTATTGTAGTTCAGGCCAATTTCTTACCCTGAGAGTAAAGTAAAACCAGCCCTGAATTTGAACATGCCGCACCCTGGGGACCATGAAAAATTTCTCCTGTCAAGTGGGCCGCAGGCCTTGGACTCCCACTGCCGGTGACCTTTCTTGAATGCTGGCCCAAAATCCCCTCTGTGTCGGAGCTGTGTTTGCTTTGTGTTAAAGTGAGACGTATTTGTGTTCCATATTAACATTGCATCAAATGTGACACGGAAAATGAATCCAGCGGCCTCTTGGCTTTCACCGTCGGTTCCACCTTGACGTTGCCCCGGGCCCTGAATAAAGAGAAGAAAACGATACGTTTTGTGCTCCATCGCTCACACTGACTAGGGCTGAGGTGAAGCCATTGTGTAGCCCCTGTGGAAACTTGCCACGGCCTCAGTTATTGGCGAGGGTGTTTTCGTTGCCCCACCTCTGGAAGCACGAGTGACCCTGCGTGATCAGTGCTGGTTTAATCTAAACTGGGCCAACCTGGAACATCCCTCATTACCAAGTAATGCATGTATTGACACCTTTCAACCCCCCTCACGTTTTCACGGAATTCAAACGCGTGTTCCACAGATGTAAGTTTGGAACGGGCAGGCACGGCTAAAATAACCAGGAAATATGTTTCCTGACCCCGAATTGAAGCTGTAAAGAAATGTTATGGCTAAGCCTTGTCAAGCAAAAGTGTTTATCATCTGATGCAAGCGTAGAGAGAAAAGACTCGATGTCATGAGAACACCCGTATACTGTCACTTGAAAAAGATATAGCTTTTAATTAGTTAGCATCGCACTATATATATTTCACAGAATAAATGTAGTTCCCTCGCAGCAATATTTAGGTTTTCAGATTAACGATACCCTGTGTGGTGAAGCTACCGGAATGTAGCAGACGTGCATTTTGTGCCAGGACAAAACCAGGACCGACCCGTCCTGAAGTACCGTTTTAGTAGCAGTCACGCAGCGACTGGCCGAATGCATCAAGACACGCACAGAAGGCACTGGCTCGCCATTAGAGCTTACACCACCTTTCTCTGGGGGTGTTTCTGAAAGAGAAGTTCTTTCGGTAGCCATCTTTGATATTTTGATAGCAGCTGGTATGCAAGTGGGCCCTACTTGCCTTTTTTTTCTGGATCTGTGAAACAGATGTCAGAGGAGAAATGTTCATTAGTGTTGCTCCTGACTTATTTTCCCGCCGAGGGTTCAACCCTCTGGGTGCCTGACCTGGAAATTTCCCTTTTTCTGTGTGCGTCTTCCAGAATGTTCCAGCGCAACTGTCCAATCCCTCTGTGTGTTTGTGGCGGCGCTAGGCAACGCCTGAAATTGGGCTGCAGGTAAACTTGTCTGAACTGATGACTCGAGCATGTGTTCCTCATCTCTTGTAAGTATCAATCTGCAATAGCCTTTAGCAGAAATTAAAATTAATGGTCACTGGCTATGTAGAGATTAAGTTTAATAATGTTCTATTGGTATAAAATATTGATAATTGCTGCAATAAAAGGGCCACAGATTTCATAATACAGTCAGAATGGATGAACGCGTAATATGATAATGGCACAATAAAGTAAATTACAGGTTGTGATGAGGAGCCACTGGATCCTAAGTGCAGAAACAGGGGCAGATGTGGACAATACGTGGCCCTTTTCCTCAGATCCAGCAGTGATTGTGTTGGCACTGGAACTGCATGCTTCTGACCCCCACTGGCTAGCCCCCAGAGATGCGGGTGGTTACCACATGTCACTGACCCTAGTTCCTCTCCACTTGTGTGACAGGAATGTAGTTGCCAAGATGTACGGCACGCTATAAACAACGTCAAAAGGGACACTGAGGAACAGAAGGCCTGGGACAGTGGTGCGTCAGTCCCCTCTCTGGGGACATTGCAGACCACTGACATGCACTTGGTTTGGTGAGACTCAGACCACTTGGTTTGGTGAGGCAAACAAATTATTTACTAAACCACAAATTTCTAAACCAGATCCAAATCGTAATTTCACCCAAAATGCTATCATTAAGTTTATAGCCAAATAGCTTTTTTTTTCTCAAATATAAGGCATTAACATTTCAGAAAGCAGTTTTAGAGCTCAAACAATACAATCAGTGTTCACATATTAACTATATAGAGGGTTTTTTTCAAGGTCTAAGGAATTGTTGACAGACAGCTAAATCTTGTTGATTACGATAAAAACATCACAAAAATGTACTGTCTGAGGAGAGAGGAAATTAAAATCAGAATAATTAAGTTGCACATGTCAACAATATATTTCGTACCTCAGGGTTAACAAGATCTGAATTGTGGTGGAATTGCCCAGTCCCTCGATGACGGTCGAGTGCATCAGGCGTCTTACTGTCTTACTGTTAGTGTTCCTCCGAGCTTTCTGGGACATCGCCATACATTTCTAGTTTATTTGGGTTTTTACTTTTTTTGAAGGTCGGTTGTCATGGACATCCGGTTTTTTCCAACCAAACATTCAAGTGGCAGATCCCAAAGTTTTAAAAATAAGCACATTTCAGCGTTATTATGTATCGTATCAATAATAACACTGGAACGTTATTTTTAAATGCGATTAAAAAATAAAAAAAGAAGATTAACTACCAGCTGTTACACATAGCATTTGTTTTATTTGTGTAGATTTATCTGCAATGCCGCAAATAAGTACCGGAAACAAATGAATTACGATGAGAGTGCACTGTTAGATCTGTGAAATCATACTCTAAAATGTACACTGAAGGCACCAGAGCCAACCGACATCCTTACTCTACACGGTGACCAGGTGACCCAGTTTTCCATTTTAGTTTTTAGTTAGGGTTATATCTATGCTTTTTCATATTACAACTTAATTTTATACATCGCCCGTGTAGTATTTACATTACATTCATATTTTGTATTTCAATTATATTCAGATATATCAAACAATTTTCATCATAGTTCACAGATTGCAAAAGTATGTACATTTTGGTAAGAAAAATGGTAGGCCTTGGTACATTTTATAGATCTGAACTTGCATTTGAAACTTTTATTTCACAATTTTTATATACTTATTCTTATGAATCCTATCTGTGAAATTCTGCAATTCTGCAAATTAATGTAGAAGTGTAGTGATCTATCAAAACAGGAAGTGCTCTAATTGAAAACCTTTGAAAAACTGAAGAGGTCAAAAGATTATAGTACCCATTCTGTATTTCATATTTACAAATTCTGTATATTGTTTAATGCAGTGTTATTTCAGACAATGTTTGTTCCATTATACATCCTTCCAGGACTGCTCTTATTAAACCAGACACACACACACACACACACACACACACAGAGCCACACAGACACACACACACACACACACACACACACACACACACAAAGTTCCCCTCTGCATTCACTATACACACGTACACGCAATTAGTTAGAGTGCATTGCCAGACTCAATTACGCACAACTTTCACACTGTGAGCGAATGGAAAAGTCCATTAGCTGTGGGCAGCACTTGGCTTGTGATCACAGGGACTCTTCAGCAGTTCATTTTCTCTTTCCTGTGCCTCTACCACTGGCAATATATAAAATTAATATTATCTCTCACATTATCACTCTCTGGATAAAAGAGGGACTCTCAATCACCTCATCATCTTGATAATCCCCACCTATCCTCTAAAGAAGCAGTTCTGCCCACCTCTATCTACCATGCAGTATTTATCCCTGAATTCATCCACCTACATACTCAAAGACAGCTTTTACCCCCACGCCATCAGACTCAGAATCCCCCCCCCCATTTTACTTTAACCTGAAGAATTCCTCCACTTGAACGCGCTTCTCCTCCTCATTACATAATGTGGCCATCCCTCGTCCCTCAAAAAAACTGGGGGTGTTTCTATGATTTTTGATTTTTGATTCCATATTGAGCCTCACTCCAAAGTCATTGAATACTTTCCAAGCCTTTGATATCCTAGGCTTGAAATCTGTAAGCTTTGCCTAAGAAAGACTCTACTACTGATACTACCATCCACCCAACGTTGTTTTCTACATCATATTACACCCATACTGTTTGAGCCAGTTTGACCCGGCAGCAAGAATGGAGGCTACAAAGGGTAAAAAAATTTAATTTAGACCGAAACTGATTTGTTTTCTTTTCAAATATGAGACACAATGTTATTGATTAATCCCTCGAAATCACACGGAGACGTGACACACACAGAATTTGTTCCTGACCACAACAACACACCTTCCTGCACTTTCTGTGGGGAAAAAAAAAAAAGAAGTATCAATTATCAAAGACAGGAATCTTATATTTAAACTGGCAGCTATTAGAACAGTGTGGGACAAGTGGGTAGAGCGGCAGCCATTACTCTACAACCCAGGTCCCAATGTCACCGTGGATGAAAGACTGGTGGCAGTCAGAGGTTGCGGCCCCTTTTGGCAATGCATGCCTTCAAAGCCAGCAAAATATGGCAAAAAGATACGGGCAGCTTGTGATGCAAACTCAAGCTATGCATGGAACTTGCAGGTTTACACTGGTAAGCCTATTGGAGGAGCACCAGACAGAACCCAGGGCATGCGGGTGGTTCTTGACGTGATCCAGGGTCTCAAGGGCCAGAACATTACCTGCGACAACTTTTTCACCTCCCACACCATTGGTCGGGAGCTGCTGAAGCGGAAGCTTACAATGGTCGGAACTGTTAGGAAAAAATTAGCCAGAGCTCCCTGCTGAACTGCTGTCAATCAAGACCAAGGCCCCTCGGTCCTCAAAGTTTGCCTTTACAGACACCACAGCCCTGGTCTCTTACTGTTCCAAAAAATGCATACGGATGCCAAGGTCAGCACCAGAGAGGACCGGAAATCCGAAATGATCCTGGACTTCAATGCCACCAAGGGAGGGGTGGACAATCTCGACAAGGTGAGCGGGTCACACAGCTGCAAACGGATGACAGCGCGCTGGCCTTTGGTCATCTTTTACAACACCTTCTGGATGTGTCGGCCTACAAGGCGTTTGTAATCTGGACTGAGATCTTCCCAGACTGGAAAGCTTCCAAGGAGCTGTTCAGGAGACGGCTCTTCCTCGGAGCTTGGGAGAGCACTTGTGAAACCCCATATAGAGAGAAGGCAGCACCTGCCAAGAACTCCATCCACCGTTGCCGTGGCGAGGAGGATCCGGGAGGTGGACGCAGCTGCCCCACCAGAGGTAAGTGTCGCGTGCGTGTGTGCGAGTCAGGGGATCATGAAAAAGACAAACTTCTCTAGGCCTACTGTTCAAACAAATAAAGTGATCTTCATCTTCCTAGGTTGCTGCTGGGGGATAAAGAGGAAGAGGTGGCAAGTCTTCAAGTCTAAAGATGATAGAAAGACAAGCACCAGACGCATCAAGTGCAAAAAATTAATTTGCAGAAAACATGTAGTGGCATCCTGCCGCTCAGGTGCTTCATAGACACACACACGCACACACAAACACACAATTTTCTTTCTTTCTTTTTCAGGTTTCCTGTTGTAAATATGAACACTGTTAAAAAATAAAATATAGTAATGTTTTAAAAGTCTGAATACAATAAATAAATAATACTGTGCATAGAAAACTGTTTGAAAATTATTTTTGTATTTTTGAGGTAAACTGTGATCTGCAAGGGGTGAAAAATGTTGTTACACTAAATATTTATAATGAATTGATATTAAATTGATATTAAATTGAGCTAAAGCTAATAAAAAAATTTTCTCCAAAAACATTAACTACTTTTGGATGGTTAAACATGCACCAGGTCGATTTGACCCGGGAACATCATTGCTGTACCTTAAAGTTGGACATAATAGGAGGGTTAAGAACTGTTGAGTTAAGAGATGTTTACACATTTACTGAATGTATAAGAAAGGTTAGCTAAATTGATCACTTAACAATAAATACATTCCAAAACTTTTTTTTTATGTTACGTTTTGCCTGTTGAGAATGGGAACTGAAACAGCCTAGTGCAATCAGACCTATGTCCATTAACCACAGCACTTGAGAACCCTAGATGGTGGAAACAGTAATAATTCTATTTCAACATCCTAGATGTCTGCATCCTAAAAATGTGAATTAATTGTTAAAATTACCCTCTGACTAGATTTTAATTTGGTCGAGACCAGATAAATGGCTACCGAATTACAGTTAACAGTTGCCTTGGTTTTTAGCATGGTGTGAAATGTACTCAAGTAGATAGATACTCAGACAGAGGAGCCGAATTGATTGCCCAAATAGCGGCTACTCATGAGTGTTTCCAGGTCACCAGGTGAAGTTACTGTTCATAGTTCATTTACTGTTCATAGTTGTTGCCATGCTTACCTGGATTTTCTTATCTAAAGCTTTGATCCCTGTGCCTATAGGTTACTCATAACCTAGTGAAGTCAATTTTTACCTCTATTTACGTCTGTGAAAAATCAACATCGTTTTTTGCATTTATTTGGAGAAAGTCCCAGAATTGTGGCATTCCTGAGCCAATCTAACAAAGGGTTTTCTGTTTTAACGACCCTTGAAACTGCAAACAGATCCATTTTCTCCACATTAGCATGAGCAGGTGGCTACAGTGCTCCTCTCCTAATGTTTTCAATTTGCTTTGGTCGACACTGCTGTTAATGCCTGTGCTTACAACACATTACCCGGGCTGACATTGCCCCCAGAGGACCAGCGCAATGAATCTTTTCCTTCCTAATGTCCTTCGGTGTCCAAACACCTGACATATTTGGCAAAAACAAGGTGGAAATGCCTTGTGTGATGAAGCATGCAGTCGACAAGAGACGTAGACACTACATTTTTTTTCCCTTTTAGTTTTTTCCCTCCATTTTCCCATCCTCTTTTTGGTCCTCACACTATGAAAATACAACACGTTGAAATGCCATTGGATGGCCGTTACGGCCAGAAGTCCTGAAGCCAATTAAAGAAGCACAATGTTCTTTGTGTCTTAGCATGTGAGGGAGTGTCAGTTTATGGCAGTTATTTATTACATCACAACGCAGAAATCAAGTTAGTTCACGTTGAATAGGCTGTGTGTGCACTTGATTGGTTCTTCTCGTGGGGCTGAGCCAATACAAGGTGGGCCAAAAAAAACATGAAAACACACTCCATCAAACGGTGCTGCTGCTTGGAAACGGTCTGAACAAAACTGGAGCTTGCAGATTTCACAGCCACCCCCGACCGGGGAACGAGGAGGTTCTCACCGTGCAAAAGGCCCCGCTCGCATGAGTTCCTAGCACCCCGCACACCCTAGTTTACGAGCTTCTGCTACAGACGGGCCCGGTCTACGGGATTCTCCTGAAGGCAGCCAAAATCACATTTCATGTCTCGGTTGAAAACCAATCCAGCTGTAAAAAAAGAACCTCAAACTTTTCACAGTTTTTATACCTTAATTTGTTTTTAATTGCTTGGTACTACCATAGCTAGGTCCCATTTGACCTTTTTCTTTTTTTAACTCTACTAAACCCTTCAATTAAGCTTCAGGAACAAAAAAAACCAAAAAAAAACTAAAAACTAAAACAAAACAAAACTGCATCGTTTTTAATGTAGATAATGCCGCATGGTTAATCCAACAGAACACCACTGTGATGGGGGGTTTCATTTGTTGCCAGCACTGATAATACTTGGCTGGAAGTGGACAATAGCAATGGTCTGGAACGGTTTTGGACTATTTTGAACCATCCCTCAAAGTCCATAACATCATGTCAGTTTGATGGAAACAACAACAATGTATAAACACACAGGGGCTGGATATTGTGCGTAAGGACATTGCACAGAGCAGAGGTTGCGAATTCAGAGTACCACAAAAACACAAACATTTTTGTTAAATTTATCTCGATTTACAGTGTTTGTATTTTAAAATGAAAATAAACAGAATAAACGAAAATAAAAGAACAAACCCCCCAAACTGAAGTGCTTATTTGACGATTGCTATTATATTTATTATTTTTGTGAAAGCAAACAAGACAAAAATTGTTAACAGTATATATTATTTATGTTTCACGCTAAAGTTTTGGTACCATGACACGCATTATATCGTGAAAATCCTTCCAATACCCTGCCATACTGTCACGTGTTCACTTCCATTGGTGAAGAACATGGCTGATGACAATTCACCTGATCATCACCCACTACTTCTCAATGGCCTCACTCCTGCACAACTGAACCCACAACAAGCAATGCCACTTATTATGACAAGTAGCAATAAGCTGCGATATATGACCCAGTGCCATTTTTATGGCAATAAGAAACACTAATAACCTAGAAAGTTTAAGAACAGCCTTCCTTTAACATTGACTTTGACAAGATCATACGCTTTCTCTTTAAATGGACCAATCTCCTGTCTTCTTGCTGACATGCCTGCGAAACGCCCCTTTTTCCAAAGTCTCTGATGCTCTGTGTGTTTATGAGTGTTCCAATTAGATACATCTACACACGTCAGATGTGTAATGCCGTGCCCTACAGTGCATATATGTTGTGTGATTCATGTAATCTAGTCTTCCCGTCTTGGACACGTTTGGAGCTCTTAGTAATATCTTGATTAGAATCTCACCATCCTTTTTTTTTTGTCATTTTGTGTTATGCGGTAAG
>JAOYSI010072774.1:28961-43760 GCA_025775065.1 Hiodon alosoides | reverse complement strand
AGAAAGACAAGAAAATAGCTGGAGGAAGTCATCCTACTGCAAATGTTTGGGTTGCAACGTTTTGCCAGTTCAGATGATGAGATCAGGTTCAACACCATTTCAGTAGAAACTGTGGTCATAGCCACAGCAACTTAGAAATAACATTGTGGCCGGCATAATATTGTACTATACATTTTTACCTTATCGTTTTCGCCTGTGTAGAAATGTATGTGGACAGCTAACGTGACACATTTTTCTCAGGTTCAATTGTTGCAAGCATTTTAGAGACGGTTAATACCAGTCTCTTCTTTAGGCACGCTGCCTACAACCCATTAATGAGCTGCACCTGATCTTGGTGTACCTCTCCGTGGGACTGAATCAGAAGAACCTTTTGTCATCAGTTTAAGATCCACCAATCCACTGTGAACAGAGTTATAAATCCTTAGGTACACTTTCTTTACACAGTATTGGGCTCCCAGTGTATTTGGCTCCCGTCAGATGAAATCAAGGCTGACATGCCACAGGTCTTTGGTAAGCTCTGAGACGCCAGGTTGTTGGTGACGGCACCGTGCCAGAAACCATCATCGCTACTCCTCCAGAGTGAAATGTGGACCATGAGAGGATAACTAGGCACATCAAAGAGAACGAGTTCTTCGACTCCATTATCCCATTGGCTTTATTTGATTTATGTGCAACTGAAGTATGCAGTAACTTGTAGGTGTCTATGCCTAACCTAATAACTTAAATATTTCTGAGTACCTTTAAATAAATAAATATTGAATAAATTGAGATGATAATGCGTTTCAAATTTTTGCCTCTCAAACAGAGAATTGTTGCAATGCAACGGATACGAATAATGAAACCCAGTTATTAACACATGAATGCACGTATAATTATTATGATATAAAAAGTGAATCCTAAAACACATAAGTGTTTGACATAGTTAGTGAATATGTACAGGCATCGTTCATCTTATTGAATCAGTTGAGAAATATAAACTTAAAAAGTTTTATATTTATTCTTATACACACACACACACACACAACCACACACACACATACATATAATATATCTTTATTAAATTTAAATATTTACTTGGAAATGGATGGAATTGCTTGAGAAACATTTTACCAGACAAAATAACTATAGCTGTGGTTTTGACACAATATAATTATAATATTACAATATAAAAATAAAACAAAATAAAAATAACTCCTAGTTTATTTCGTTTTTACTGGTTTTACTGTACCAAGTCTCAGCTAATCACAAAGGAACCTATTAGCACATGACATTTTTATCTTGCAGCTAAACGCTCCATGTCTGGTTTGGAAAAGCCTAACAGCTCTAGACAGCTCAGTGGCGTTGCCAGGGGTCGACTGCGGAATCTCTTGGGCCTACCTGAAATTCGATACCTGAGTTTGAGTGCTCCAGCTCTATTGATTTCTTGTCAGCCATGGAACTTTTTCTGAGCACGTTGGGACAGAGGTGAAAAAGAAAAACAGAGAGAGAGAGAGAGAGAGAGAGAGAGAGAGAGAGAGAGAGAGAGAGAGAGAGATATGAATTAGAGAGGGTAAAGTGTGCGGTGGTGTTGTAGTCAATGAATAAGTCAAGAAGACGGAGAGAGAGAGAGAGAGAGAGAGAGAGAGAGAGAGAGAGAGAGAGAGAGAGAGAGAGAGAGAGAGAGACAGAAGAGAATGGGAGGATGGCTAAGGAGAATCAAAGCGTGTTCACACATTGGTTTCCACCCATATACAGCAATGCCTTTTCATGTTCACCTTCTTGATTTATGATTTTCTGGTTGATCTTTTTGTGTTGTTTTGTGTTGTGGAGGAGCCCAATTGTTTTATTTGTCTTTACTTCTTAGGATGTGTTCTCTTTGGCCTGCTATAGGTCAGCTAAACCTCTCTCTAGCTCGCGCTACACCATAGCAAGCTAAACTTGAACTTAATCTTGAAACACACGTATCTCAAATAGTATCTCAAAAATCGAGACCTCAAATTTAATTTTAGATACCTCAAATGTGAGACATCTCATCTAAAGCTCCATTTTGAGATGTTAGCTTACTACTGAAGTGAATGAAGTCACTGAACAGAACTAGAAGATGTTCTTACTCGGATTGAGTAATGGCCTAACCCTGATCAAGACTGCTCCCCCTGGTCACTCTCACTTTCACTCCCCCTCTGGTCGAGGCTGTCTGGTTGTGGGTGGTTGCTGCTCTGAAACAGTGATATTCAAGCTAGTTTTCAAGAGCAAATATCCACTTCAGAGTATTCAGCCACTTGGGGCTTTCCCCACATTCTAAATTGAATTTGCGGATTTTCTCTGTAATCTGTAATTAGCACAGATTAGGTCCTGATTATGGGGGGGGGATTTACAAAGTCTTTGTGTCCGTTTTAGACTGTATGGGTTTTATTTAAAACGTAACAGAACCCGCTCCTCCTTGTTGCCAAACCTCAGACCTAGTACTATCCCATGGCTTTGATATAAGTAATATCAGCGTCTTTGCTGAAGGAATGTCTGATCATGATCCTGATACTTTAGAAATTAAAATCGAATGTCCTGGTCTTCCCACAGTAAGACGTGTTCTTAGACCGTTCACTGAATACTATACTCAGAAATCAGTCAGATCAATAAGCTTCCCCGTATCATTAACTCAACAAGGACAACAAGGTACCAGGCAATTGATTTTAGTAGTACTCTCCAAAGTATGCTGAGCAGAACAAAACCACTGTAAATAATAATCACACTTTATATAGCATATTTAATACAGGTTATGTGGCTTACCGTTATGTCAAATTCTAAAATAAAAACAGTAATAACAAAGGCAATCAAAGTGAAGAGAACAAAGTAAAAACTAAATAAAGTGGTTAAAACAATGATACGAATGATACGAATGAGAAAATGTAATTGAGTCAAGTATAATTTAAATAATTAAAAATAGCTGGAATGAATCAGGTAAAAGTGAGTTGTTGTTTTTTTTAAAACCATCAACAGAGTGATCCTCTGATATAGAAAAGGCCATAGAAAGAAGTTTCCCCATTACTGTTAGAGGAGGCTCTATACCTCCAAAGTGTAATTAGATAATGTCGCTGCTGCGTTTAGAACAAGGCGGAGTCTGTTGAGAGTTGCTTGGGGCAGCCTAATAAAATGACATTACAAAAATCAAGGCTTAAAGAAACAAATTAGTTTCTTTAGCAACAGTCATCATATTTCCTATAGTGCGGCCACCAATACCCCGCAGCTTCCAGAAACTCTAGAAAAGCTTCTGGCCCTTAAAGTTTAGCTCATTCGCTTATGTTGACCACTCAACGGACGTCAGGTCATGAAACATTTCAAAAGAACAGCAGGCCTGTTCTGACTAAATTCACCTCCCCGTAATATGCATACCACAGAGCTTACAATCATGAATTGTTCATTAAAAAACTGATCTTATCCTCATAACATTACTGTTAGCAGAATCCCATACTGGATCCTAATATTTTGGGTAATTAAATAGGCCAATATAAATATAAAATATAAAATCCAAGAGAGAGCCAGAGAGCAAAATCGAACAATTTGATAAATTATTTGTATTTGTCCTTCATGTACTTATTGACCTTTTGTAACTAATTTGACTGAATTTTTAGGGCAAGGTTTTTACCACTTGATCAAATGTAAATGGGCATGTTTGAAATCATCCCCCGGACCCCCATAGCAGTAATAAGTCCCTGTGTCTTTCTCACCTTGTCACTCCTCACACATTTGCACCCCTAATACTTCCACTGCTGTGCAGATGATACGCATTTCTGTGTGTCCGTGAGACCGGACAGAACGTCACGGTTCTACAGACCAAATCAAGGATACAAAGACCTCGATATCAACTTTCCACCTTTTAAATTAGCATAAAATCTAACTACATTTTTTTTTTTTTTTGTCTACCAGGGACAAGATGACAGACCTCATCCTAGATTTAGGTGGTTATGCACCGACTCTCACACAAGAATGCTGAAAAATGAGTCTAAGCATGCATTACTTCAATAATTCACTATAATGCCTTGTCAGTAAGTTTCCCAAAAACTGTTCTAAATTCCCTCCAGCTAGGGTCCTAATTAAAATCAAAAAAATCTGAGCATGTCATTCCTGTTTTTACATCACTCCATTGGTTAACAATAAAATACTACATATATTTCAGTGTGCTCATCTTAGTTTATACATGAGTCTGTCTCTTTATAAGATCAGTATGTATGATCTCCTATAATCTCCAGTGACTAATTCTCACAAGGAGCTGGCTATTTGGATTCCTAAAAATAATGAAAACCAGAACTGGTGGGGATCCTTTATCTAGGTAATGCCAGCATTATGAATCTAAAAGAGCCATTTAAACACGATAATCTCTCTGTTTTGTTTTCCCAGTAGTTTTTTTATATTCAGAATATATTGTGTGCTATAAGTTTCATGGAATTTTCCAACAATGCCTGGGTTTTCAGTTTTTTTGGTTCCCTCTGGAAAACGTTTGGTCAGTGCCTTGCGACAACCTACATGTAAAAAGCGTTATATCAAATACAATTTTATCAATTGATTGCTTTTTATCTGTTTATATGTAAATAGACAAAGCACCACAGGCACACTGCATTCATTAGAACGCAGGTCTGGAAAAAAAAATGAAGAGTCCAAGTAGGTATATCAGATGTCTTTCAGCTGGTACACGTGAAACATCTGTCTTGTCTTGAATTTACTAGACGTGTCTCTATGTTTCCCATTAAAATATACGCACATGAAACTTGTACCTCTACAAGAGGCCAGAGAATTTATGAAGGGAAATAGCTGTACATTACCTCTCCATTTCATTATATTTTCCAAGGAAAGTTTCCACTGCGTTTAAGGGTTTGGATGAAGAGAATGGGAAGGAGAGTCGATGATGCCATCTGGTTATGATTTTGGCGGTGCTGGCAAAATGTGACGTTTGAACGAGCCCCACTGAATTTGTGTTTTGGCAGCTTTGGAACGTAACTCATTAAAACAATTGGAACTTAATCGCAGTCTCGGGGTGACAAAATCTAACCTTTGCTTTTGTTTTCCCCGTCATTTTGGCAGCTATCAAACTGAAAAAACTAAAATCACTGCACTATACAGTACAGTGTTATTTATTCCGTGCAGCGAGGAGGGTGTTGCCTAACGTGAACCAACCTTGCAAACCTTAAAAACATAAAAACATCTTTATGTTTTTGGAAAAAATATTTGTTTGTTAATTTATGTTATTGGGCACGCTCGCACAAAAGAGCATTTGTAAACCCTCTGTGATTCTTTCCATGGCATGCAAAATAACTAAGTCCTGATAGCTGATGAGACTTTGTCCCGCTTGAATGGAGTTGGGAAGAAGCGGACGGGGAGTAGTTCAGTCAGGCTGTGTGGTGTGGGATGATGTCAGGTGCAATTGTCTGGAGCAGTGGAGACGGGAGTGGGTCAAGTGGGCAGGTGGGTCGGTGTTCCTGCAGGAGCTGTAGGACCCTCTGTTAGAAGACGATATTGCAGATAACACAAGTGTGGAAAATTAGATGGGGTGGTCAGAGAGGTGGGGAGGTGTTACGATGAGACTGGTGGTGGGGTCCAGCCTTGTGTGTGGGTGGAGACTGGGACAGGTTGAGGTCAAAGGAGTTGAGGAGAGTGACGAAGTCTGCAGACGGGACATCGGTCTCAAAGTGGATGTTGAAGTCACCCAGAAGGAGAAGTGGAACACCGTCATCAATGATTGAGTTTAGGAGGATCATCAGTTCTTAATGAACGATCTCGCCTTCCTGAAGATAATGGATAAAGAGTTCCATCAGGATGCATCAAAAAGCTAGGTTGCTCCGCTCCCTTTCCGTAGCCTTTGATAATGTCTCCCCAACAACCGCGATCAGGCCAGCAATCGCCTCACCTGCACGTTCAAGAAAAGTCCAAAGATGAAGGGCGACTTCATTGAGTTCATGTGCAAAATCATTGAGAATGGGCATGCTGAAATCGCTTTACCCCTATAAGCAGAAAAAGAGTGTATGGTATATTCTGATCTTCGTGGGAATACCATCCACAAAAACCCAGATGGATAAGAGTGGTATTCGACTCCAGCACCCAACACCATTAGGTATCTCTGAATGATGTTCGGACCTACCAGTGATTCCTCAGGTACAACAAACACGACCTGGATGATGAAGTTGTGGAGTACAGAATGCTGGTTACATCAGTAAAAGCCCATCCCCAGCGGTGGCCATGTATAGCCTCAGGAGAGCTGCCTTAGAGAGCTTCGTTGAGATGAACTTTCACATCGATGATCGGTCTCATATCCCTCTCCACTCAGCTGAGAGAGAATGATCACATCTTGAATTCCATGATGCTGAAGGTGAGTCAATCTAAGCTTACTCACAAAGTCCTGTCTACATTCATGGCAGAAGGCTCAGCCATTGTGAATGTTCCTCCACTTGTTTCTGTGACTACGGATCCAGACTCCTCCCTCAACTTCACACCAGTGACACTCCTCACCCAAAGTGTTCCTTTTCAAAAGTATTTTGTGGAAGCATTGTCTGTGAGTAAAATAAATAATAACATGCTTAACTTTCAATTCATGATGATCATTTACATGGATGATCTTTTAGATACAGATTTATGTATTTTCATGATAACGGCACAGTTGGAGATACAGTGCCCTCTACTAATATTGGCACCCTAGGTAAATATGAGCAAAACAGCCCATGGAAAAAAAGTCTTTATTGGTTATCCTCTTGATCTTTCAACCAAAATGGATGGGAGACCATTCCTCCATTCAGAATCTCTCCAGATCCTTCAGATTCCCAGGTCCACGCTTGTGGTCTCTCCTCTTCTGCTCATCCCACAGGTTATCTATGGGGTTTAGATCAGGGGACGATGATGGCCATGGCAAAACCTTGATTCTGTGGCCATTGAACTGTTTTTGTGATGATTTTGAGGTGTGCTATGGATCATTGTCCAGCTGGAAGATCCAACCACCCAGCCCAGTTTAAGCCTCCTGGCAGAGGCGGTCAGGTTTTGATTTAATATCTGCTGGTACTTGAAAAACAGCGATTTCCTGATTTGTGCAGCTCAACAATCATTTGGGCACATTATTATACCATTTTGGGCACATTATTATACCATTTTGGGCACATTATTATACCATTTTTGGCACATTATTATAACGTTTTGTGCACATTATTATAACATTTTGTGCACATTTTTATACCATTTTGGGCACATTATTATACCATTTTGGGCACATTATTATACCATTTTTGCACATTATTATACCATTTTGTGCACATTATTATACCATTTTGTGCACATTATTATACCATTTTGGGCACATTATTACTGTATTCTCAGGTCTTTCCCGTGGTGATGGATGAATATGGGAATCTAGCCTGTGGGTCACCTCATATTCATACCCATTAATACATTTAGGAGAAAATATATGTCAAACAATTTACAATAATTATGAAATGCAAATTTAATAAGGTCAATTTAAATATTTAAATTTGATGATGATAATAATGAAAACATTATTATTAATTATTATTATTATTAATATTAACTTTTCTCTCTCTCTCTCCGACCAAGTCCAGGTGGCCGCCTGACAAGCCAATAAACAAGGTGTAATTTGTGAAACTCCCTTTACAGCTAATTAGTGCTCAGGGCCACCTGTGTAAAATTCAAAGTTGCCTCAGTTGTTCAACGATATTATGTACTCTTGCCAATTCCTAGGCTGTACGGCGTTTGCAGAGACCCTATGATGACTGTTGATACTTTTTCTTTCACTGCAGTGCCGTGTCGAACACAGAGACTCAGCTTTCACGTACACTAACATCAGACACCAAATGAAAGGCCTGCGGCGGCTCGAGGAACCTAGCGGTCACGGCGTTGCCTCTCGGCCTCCTGGCGTTCGTTCGCTCTCTGCTTACTCCTGCTGATGCTCCCCGGGTTTCCTCACAAATCGGAGAAATTCTGCACTAGCAGTAAATTCATGCTGCTGTCACTGTCTCACCTCCAGCGAAGAACATCACAGGTTGTTTGAGAGATTACCGCCACGCACACTCTGATATCAATTTTGTGAATAAAAGTTTTTTTTTTCCCCACCGTCTCTTTATGTAGTTTTCAGCAAATGCTGCTGACCATTTTCAATCATTTTCAATTAAACACCCAAGGAGGGAGAGTTTGGGAACAGAAATATCAGTCCACTTATGCATGATCCATAAACCTAATTTATTTTAATTAATTAATTTTAATTTACAAATGTATACTTTTAATAAAGTGTTACTGGTAAACTAATTATAAATAAGAGAAAAACTTCCTCCAGGATTGAGGTGAAACTAATGCTAGGCTAGTCATCAATATTTAATCTTACTATGTAGTATATTTAATGCAAACTATTTACCTGTCAGTAACTACTTATCACTTATCTCATTTAAATATTTGATTAATCATATATTAAAACATTAATTATTACATAATTTAATTTATTATTTCAAAATATTCTGTTATGAAAAAAAGGAAACATTTGTATAAGAAATAATATTTTAAAATATCAGTTGCCTGGAGATTAGACCACTAAAAGTCTACTCTCCAGAATTTAAAAAAGACAGAAAGGTTATGGCAAGTCAAATTGTCATTTAGAGATATCTCGAAATGCATTTAAAGATATCTTAAATTTAGTTTGTAGATCTCAAATGTTATTTAAGATATCTTAAACATACTTCCCGTCAAATTGAATTTGAGAAATTAACAAGATATGTCAAATTGCATTTATTTTGAGATGTTTTAAATGCAAGTTAATGAATTAAACACTGTTTATCTGATTCAGCTGTAACTCTAGAATCCGAATTAAAGCAATTAAAGCATAACGTATTATTTTTGTTATTAGAGTAACTCTTGATTAATTGGTTGATATACTAATTTAAATGCATACAAATGCACAAGTAATATATTTCATAATCTATATAATTATAATATTTGGAAACAAAACAAAAGGCTGACAGGTATTTTAAATTGACCACATATTTATATTTAAAAAGTAACTACATCTTCGTTCGTCTTAGCAGATGGGTAACTTTATGACTATATAATAAATAACTTGTACAAAAAAGGCCCTTGAAACTATTTGAAATATAAAATATTAAACATAGGCATACAATGTCTGAATTCAATTTATATGTAACTATTCCTACAATTACTGGACAGGGTTATGCAAAACCATCCATTAAAGTCTTGCCGAAATCCTTATAATGATTTTCCCAGTGCATAATACAGTAATGACTTCCATTCCTCCTTTCGGCCATCACTTTGCCCCACACAGATCACTTACGTGATTGGCAGTAGAGCCTTCTGACAACTTGTCAAGCCGTTGCCGTGGGAAGGATTTTCCCCTTCCCCCGGAGGCTAAAAGACAGATCCAGCTCCGCTGCATTCGCTGTTGGGATAGCCTGAGATTACAAGCGCGGTCGATACGGAGGGAGATAAATGGCCGATCCAGCTGTGCTTTTTTACTGCGCTTATCTTTGATGCCCGCTGTTTAAGTGCTGGCTGCATCGTTTTTGATTGCTCTTTTCATTTCTCTCTACGTATCGTTCTCTTAATAATAAAATACTTTTATAATTGTCTGTTGTTAAGTTGTCTGTGATAACTTTGCTCTGTAGAATATCCTAGCATCTATATTATAGACACATTGAGAGTCAGAAACTTTGTGGGAAACGGCTATGCCTTATGATACTGAATGCTGAACTTTGGTGACACACTATATATATATATATATAGAAATTGTAAAAGTATTTTACAGTATTTTGATCTCTGAAGTAAAAAATACGTCCCCAGCCATTTAGGTAAAGAAACCTTTAAAGAAACCCTCAGCCACAAACCTTTATATAATTGACGTGACAGCTTTAAATACAATATTAGGCATTTTCATTTGGAATGGCAGCCTAAAATTTTCAAAAGAAAGCATTAATTGAATGTCACTGTTATCATCATAGTTTGGAAGTATAAACAATACAGAATATACATGCCATGACAGCTTTAAATACCGAGTTAAGTTTATAGTAAAATTAAAAGACAGGACAGAAAGTCCTTACAAAAACTCGGGCCGCAGTTCTGTCTGTGCTTGCTCTCACAACCAAAACCTTTTTGCTTTACTGCATCAGTGTGGTTGAGCAGTGTGAAGCTGCCAACTTGGTTCCTGTTCTGCATGTTCCCAGTGTAAATTGTTCCCAGTGTAAAATGTTCCCAGTGTTTCTAGGAACTGTGCGAGCGCCACAGTCAGCCAGATGACGCAGAGCTCTGACATTTGCACAGAGGCTGAAGAGAAAAGGACTTGTTTGGGAGTTCAAATGCCTTGCAATGTTGGTGTACTACACCAGTTTCTGTGTAATTTTTTCCCTTCCTTTTTCCCTTTGTCTCAGACAGCGTTGAGAGGCACGTTGCAGAATTTTTATCATCGCACTTTTCGTATTTCCTTAACGGCAATGGTTAGACACCCTTGTCCAGATTCACCCATGTAGAAATGATAAGACGTGTACATGTGTTTATTTACTGGACCTGGTAGAGTTAAGCACATTGCATTGCCACTGTTTTACTGAACTATAACGACACACTGCTCAAATACAGAACTACAGCTCCATACTGCTGACGTACAGAAATCATTTTAAAACAATAAAAGTATACATTTTTATTGTTACCCTGGATACATAAAGCTTCCCCCCCCCTTCATTCGTACACTCTTACATTCATTCCATAATTTTCTCTAACCGCTTATCCAATTCAGCATAGTCTGGAAGGCATAGGGCTAGAGGCAGGTTAAACCAGCATGGATTTACCAGATACTGACACACAACCAATTTTGCAATTGCCAATCCACTTAAACTGTTCAGTCTATATTCATATAATGCATTTCCGCCTGTAAATAACAATAAAGCGAAAAAGTGCAAATTTTCCAAGTATTTCACAAATTACACCCTGCAGCATTTTGGGTGATGTTGAGCTATGTGCACACCAGTTATATTAAGATGTCTATATATTGTGACAGCTCTGGAAACGTTTGCTCGGTTTGTCACTCCCTCTGGATCTTTTACACTGTCCGCTAGCATAAAAGAAACCTCAAACCTCCAGGATTAAAATTTTAATTGGACAGTACCTGTGTGTTTATTATTTACAGTGCTTCAAACAAAAGAAAAACATTCAAGACAAAAAAACAAAAGCCTAACTCCTTTATGGAGTTCTAACTATGCAAGTATCCATAACTAACTGGCCAGGCAGCTAAGGTGCTTAGCAACAAGTCCTACCTTTCACAAACAATTCTGCTTTCGGTTCTAAACTCACTCTCCAATTCTCTTCCACCAACTGGTTGAGCCTGCCAAGGCTGCCAGTTTGTTTAATTGAAGGCAGCTGTTCAGTCAATTACCCAAATTCCTTAATTTATCTAAAATGGCTGCCTGTCCGTCCCACGCCTCCTGGGAATTGTAGTTCTACCGCGCCAGGCCAACAGGACTACATTACCCTAAAACGGGTAGAGGCTGTGCTAAGTCCGTGGCCCAAAATACCGGCCCCTCGACCACAGTGCCCCACACTTCATCACAATATGTATTTAATTGACATAAATACGATTTTATTAATTGGTTTCAAGAAATGACATGTATCATTGAGTAATACACTCACTGCTCAGACATTAAATACAGGCTATATGTTTCGACTTTAATTAAGTTTTTTTTTTTTTTTATGGCTTGAACGATAGAATGCTTTAGCATATTGTCTGACTATAACCTAAACTAGGTTTTATTATGTTTTAACTCTTAAAAGTTACAGAAATGACGGTAACACCTATAAAAACCCAAGACCAGGCCTGACAGAAACCTTTCACTGAACCTGAGAGACAGAAGAACACATCTCAAGCCTACCTGTCATCTCAAATGTTCTGGAAGTTTCTCAAGTAGGGATCAGAAGCGGGTTTTTAACCATGAATTAAGATGTGCCAAGTGAAGAAACCCACAAAAGGAGAACAGTAATAAAAAAGCACGAGTGATTTCACTGTGGCTCCAGAAGCCGGCAGTTACGGAAAGTTTATAAAAACATGAATCATCGAGCGGTTCGACACTGGGGGCTAATAGAGTGCAGATTCCAACTCACACAGCGTCCATAGATCACGTCTTCACTGCCTCCTCCACTTCTAAGATACGCTCGGTGTGAGAGTGTGGCTGTTTGTAAAGGACCGGTGCTGCAGAGCGCCTGCTGGAACTGCGAGATCCCTGGATGGACCTGGGATTCTGCCAAGTCATCCTCCCGAGTTGTGAGACAAGGACGGCTCCACCACAGCCTCCGGGAAACCCACTGCACGCGGCTGAAATAGTGAGCCAGTTCATTCGGCAAACTGGTCGACGGTATAGCGACGGTGTAGATGGAAGTAGGACTGAAAATGTATGCCTTGAGAAGACAATACAAAATCATTTGGTTGTGGTTTTACAATGGTACTCCTCATTGTGTTTAAAAAAAATATGTATTTTTGAAATCTCACAAATTATGGAAATATTTTGGAGCAAAAAAGGTATTCAGGTACTTTTCTTCACTTTAACTAAATATGTCAGAAAAAGACTTTTGGTGTACTGTAAATGTTGATATAATTATAAAATGAAAGCGATAAAACACCAACCTGAGCAATGGCCGTAAAAAAAAAAAAAAAACCTCCTAAAAATCACTGAACGTCTACTGCTGAGAGTGGGTGGGTAATGCAGTTTCAGTAAGGCGTCTGCAGCGCACTGAAACCTAATGAGCTCTTCTGTGCCCTCATTGGCTTATGTGCTGATAAGCGAAGCCCTACACTCCGTAGACATGTCTCTATGTGTTGACTGTGGGGACTTCCTGTCACCTGGCCAACTCACTTATTTCCAGTATATAAAATTGCTGTAAGTCCTTCCTTGGAGGCACAACAGATTAAGCCAGTGGGAATCGAGATGTTGCCGGTATTTCTCCAGTTTAAAGTAAAAGTTAAATTTTTCCCTATAAAAGAGTCTTTTGAGATTGAAAGATCTTTCTCTTGAGATGGTGTCCAGGTGTAGACGGGTGAGTCTCAACATTTGGTTTCAGCCGGGCTCCAGGTACTTTTTCCTCTGTTCACAGCCTATGCCAAAGAACATAGATCCAGGTTTTTATTCTCTCCGCCAGGCAGCAACAAGACACATGCAGATGTACGTGTGTTAGAACTATTAGGATAAAGTATTCTATCAGAGCTCTGCTCTGTGTAGAACTATGAGCTGCGTTGAGTTTTGGCACCGCAAGGAACTGATAATGTGTTGTGGCACATCTTACTCCAGATTTGTCCAATTGCTCTGTGAACGCAACCTGTCATACCAATGTAGTTCTCACTTAATTTCCAACCTTCTGTTTCACCACTCAATGTACTAAGTGTTTCAGGATTCATTGTTCACTGTTCTTTACGAATGTCCAGATGTAGGTATGTTATGTCAAACGGCTGGCAACAGAGTCAAAAACTGTAGAATTACAGTTATTTCCATTAAGTAACTGTTATTATTATTGACACATATTTAACATAAAAATTTAAGTAAGACAGGTTAATGCCTAATTAGGTTAACTTAAAAGATATTTGGGTAGTGTGTTTTCTGCTTGGCATTTTTTTTGTACCTTTGCCTATAAATACGTCGATTTGATTCATTCGAGTTATTTCTTTGATTATACATGAAAAGTACAGTCATAGTTTAGATTCTGGATGATCTTTTTTAATACAAAAAAGGTGTTTTGACTGTTTACAACAGAAACAATCCTTTAAAATAATGTAAAAATATTAATTTTACATGTATTGATTATTTAATTGATTATTATTAACTGTTATTTAATGGGAGAGCTACTTATATAAGGTTTGCATGCATTTTCCTTCTTTGAAAATGAAACGAAAGTAACATTCTCTGTTTTTAAAGTTGTGGTGTAAAATCTTTGATCTCTCCATTCCCTCTGGATTATTAACTTCATTTATTTTATTTTTTTAAGTATTCCCGGTTGAGAACAGTTATTTGAAATTCACAAACAAAGCGTTCTGCAAACTCATTAAGAATCCCAAGAGTAATTCCAACACTAAGTCTGCCCATTCTTCCCAATAAAAGTTTACCTCGTTAACTGGTCCAATGAGCCCAGAATACTAAAAATAAAGAAGCAGTTATGGTAAATGTCATTAATTTAAAGTAGATCAGGAGACTGGTCCACTAATCACTCTACCAACACTTTACAAAAACATGGATGTAAAATAGAAAAATGTATTCTTGTATGTTTGAAAATGTATATATTTTTGGCAATGTGCCTTCTAAATACATTTGCAATTAAATTGATAAAAATAAAACTTTTTAAACAATAAAAATAAGACAAATATTAATTATTTTGACATTCTTTATGTTGTTAGAATTCACAAAAACCAAAGAATATTTTGAGGCTCCCGGTAAATGCATTCTCCTGAGCACAGACAGTGCCCTGTGAGCAGGAGTTCACCTGAGCACAGACAGAGCCATATGAGCTGGAGTTCACCTGAGCACAGACAGCCCTATCAGCTGGCGTTCACCTGAGCACAGACAGAGCCCTGTGAGCTGGAGTTCACCTGAGCACAGACAGAGCCCTATCAGCTGGAGTTCACCTGAGCACAGACAGCCCTATCAGCTGGAGTTCACCTGAGCACAGACAGCCCTATCAGCTGGAGTTCACCTGAGCACAGACAGCCCGATCAGCTAGAGTTCAGCTGAGCACAGACAGAGCCCTATCAGCTGGAGTTCACCTGAGCACAGACAGAGCCCTATCAGCTGGAGTTCACCTGAG
>JAOYSI010072774.1:13533-28861 GCA_025775065.1 Hiodon alosoides | reverse complement strand
AGCCCTATCAGCTGGAGTTCACCTGAGCACAGACAGAGCCCTATCAGCTGGAGTTCACCTGAGCACAGACAGAGCCCTATCAGCTGGAGTTCACCTGAGCACAGACAGAGCCCGATCAGCTGGAGTTCACCTGAGCACAGACAGAGCCCGATCAGCTAGAGTTCAGCTGAGCACAGACAGAGCCCGATCAGCTAGAGTTCACCTGAGCACAGACAGAGCCCTGTTGAAGTCCTCCATACTTCCTCAAACTCCCCACTTCTGTGGTGGAGCCGTTTGAAGCTGGCTTGGTTAAAAATGTAAATGTAATGGTTTTCCGTGTTTTGATGATATGACATTAAATTTTAAAAAAAGGTCTCGTATTGGATTAATGGGTTTGCAGGTTGGGCTTATGTGACTGAACATGTCTGTAGGGGTGGCCGCATTTTTCCTGACTGTGTACCACTGTTGTCCACTCGGTTGATGTCTTACGTTGTGTTGGCACACTAAATACGAAACATGACTAAATGTAAATTTGAGTGAAAGGAATTAGCCAGTGCAAAGACGTGGGATGGCATAACTGGAATTATTTGATGGTAGTGCAATCCAAGGGTAGCCGTTAGCAAAGTGTGTGCGGTGACAAAGTTATCTCTCTTTTATCGGCAGTGACTGGAAGTACAAGTGCACCATTCGGAAAACGAAGAAATCATTCAAATGTATCTCGTCAATAAATGGACACTGATAAGTTTGTACACATGATTTTACTTGTTAAAGGACTTAGATGGAAGTTTAAATTAATGTCTTTAATTGGATTGTGGGACATCCTCTGGTCTGCATGAATTATTAAAAAAAAAAAATTCTAGTCTTTTATGACACTGCCATGTTTTTTTTTTTAATAGTTCTATTTGAAGATTGTTTTAGCATATTGGCTAGCAAGCTACCAGGTTCTTCTCAAAGTCTTTAATGTGTTGTCTATTCTTGGAATACAGTTTCTAATGAAATTAGTTTTAGTCTAAGCGTTCCCCAGCAATAATTGTCTGGGTATATCACGGGAGGGTAAGGCAATTATCTTCCCCCGAATCTAACTTTGGCAGTCTCACATAGCAAGAGGGGTATTCAATCAGGTGAGCGTCCCGAGTTTCAGACAATGCGACTGTTCATTTTGGAAATAGCCATTGATGGCGGGATCAGTCGACTAAATAGCGCTGTAACTCCATCTGGACTTGTGTGTAGGGTTAGGGTTGGTGCTGAAACTCCATCTGGGCTTGTGTGTAGTTCTGAGTTGAGGTGCAAGGTACGTCTGATGGGTGCGCAAGCAGAAATGCTAATGGGAGACATAATTGGGATCGAATGTTGCCAGCCCCACTGAAATCAGAGAGGAAGACGTGGTTAGTGTGTTCTCGCTTGCAGGAGTGAAATGGGCGCCATATGTCACCTATCCGTTTTTTAGTCTCACAACCCTGGATAGTTGAGGATTCGCAAAAGTAGTATTTAAAGAATCCATTACGTCTGTCCATGTGTCGCAAATAACGTTGGTAACATTTTTTGTAGTTTCAATATTGTTTGGGTAAATTCGGTGGACTGTGTTACGCCTCATGTGTTTTGAAATGTTCCTTGCTAATTATTCGTTTTTACACACCGTCAGAATCAAACTGGGATCACCTGCAGGAGATGTCAATCGGTACTTGAATCAACAGGAATCTCAGAGTTTGGTGGAAACTTTACGATAGTGTATGCAAATTTGGGGTGTGCAATAGTTAGGCAGCTAAAACTGACTAAGAAACCCAAACGAGCAATTTACCAACGACACATTTACAAAATGGCTGTCTTTACTACTGTTGTTTTACTTTAGTTGTCTAAGAATAGCTCATTTTTGCAAAGCATCCCCCTTTGTTATTCATGTCAAGCATTGAAGGAAACCCACCTGGTGTTCATAACTTAAATAGAGAATTCCAAGGCTTTAGCTAGCTAGAGTGTACGGCCAGCCAATTATATTTTGATTAGCTGATAGCATGTATTTATTAAGAGCTAACTAGTTAGTTACACACTTCACCAAAGTTCTGTTCCAAATGTTTGGCTACTTATTTACTTTGTAGACATGCAATTGGTTGCTAGCTTGTTTGGGCTCCTAACCATTCCATTTGAGTGTCAGTTTTCCCTCTTCAAAACCTTCTTCATTTCGGAATGCCTCAAATGACTCAAATCACTATGAGCTGCACATCCAACTTGCATTGATTTGAGATTATTACTGACTACCAGTGTCGATGACAGGAGTTTATCTCGGACATTGCGTTTACTCAGCTGGATTTTAATGTTTATAACGTCTTAATCATGTCAGTTTTAGGGCAAGAATTCGGGAAAAATTTGAAATCAAAGCTGAAATTAAAGTTTTTAGTTGTTCAAATGCTTTCCGTTATTTGTCGAAGGTCTTGCCGAATTAATGACTAGCGCAGGCATAAATTGAGATATATACTAAATAAAAAATGTATTCGGAGCGTGAACGAGAGAGAACTCGGCCACCAGGGCATGACCTCAGTATTAAAGCCTTTTTATTAAATATTTCTAAGTCCCAATAGCAACCTTCTAATTAATATTCAATAGAATTTTATGGGAGAATATTCAATCTTTTGGTAAAAGTTGAAATAACTGCATCCCGGATGACTTAAAAGTAATCAAATATTCTACCGAAATCATCAGCATTGGAAGTGTATATTGTTTATATAATAAAATGTAAAATATTATATAATTTGATGTTAGGGTATAGCTCATTTATACATTCTGTGACCTTGAGGAATCTTGATACGATCATCTTAGTCTTGATGGTTTTTCCAATGAGTAAAACCAAACTACTGCTGGTTCAGGTCGTGGCCTGCTTGAGTTCAGTGTTTCAATGATGGCTTTTAAAAGCACTAAATAAAATGCATCTAACAACAATAATAATAATAAAATGTACTAAGATATTTTAGTAGACGCCATTCATGCCAACGCCTAATATGATTCCTACTGCAACACATTGATTTAACAAAGGATCAGGAAAAAACAGGTTTTAGCCACGGAGAGCGTAATGGTGAAATGGCGAGGATGCTACCTTAACCTTGAAAAAAACCATACAGGCTTTCTTCGTTATGCTCGCCTTCACACGAAAGCACCAGTTAAATACTTTTTTTTACCGTTAAAATGCGACTTTGGGGGAGAGTGGAGAATCCACTTTGGGTGACTGGCAGGTTCTACATTGATAGCGGAGGCATATGTTGTGAGACTCCTCCCTTGGCAGCCACCACAGACACATGAGCTCTGGGTAGCAGTCAAAACTATTTATTAAAACTTAAAACCGAACGGTTTCACACAATCTAGGTCTATGGTGCAGAAATGAATGTGCTAAATCAATGAAACGGGACAGACATTATTCAAGTGCTAAATTCTCTGCCAGAGATGATGTCACTGCAGATCATAAAACAGAAGAGGTTAATTTTGGTTCAGTATGTAACCCAGAGAAACAACAATGGATGCTTGTTCAAAATTCTGTTGGAATTCCCGCCAGTTTCATATAATGGTACATTGTTTTAAATTTAATTTGGCTTTAACGTCTGCTATTGAATATTTGGCCGAGCAGCTTATGAACATATTCACAAAATACAAAACACCAACACAATATTTTGCCTTTTGATGGCAGAAATGATATGTCATTCATTATTGCAAATTATATTTTTGGTCTCTCTTTAAAGAAATCACTGCAAACTCTTTTCTTATAAATGATTTCAGTGTATTGTTAGTGGAAGTGAAGTTTTTGTTTTTTTAACAGACAGCCGAGAATGACATCAGGTGAGAAAAGTGGTTTACAGCAATAGCTGGATGTGAATGTGTACAGTCTTCTGAATGTGTAATCTGCTTTGAGTCGGTATAGAAAGAACCATGGATAGACATAGGTAAAATAAGCCAGGTTTCTATCAGCATATTTTTCTTTACTTCATTTTCTCTTTAAAATAATAGAATAAGTGACATTTATATCTTTAGTTGTCATTTATGTGGAACTTATGAGTACCATATGTTGCAAAACCTTATAACAGTTCAAACATTGTGAGACCGTGGTAACAGTAGTTTAAAGTCCGATTTTCCCTGTGGTTTTAATGTGTCAGGTGTGTGGATCAAATATCAGATATTAATGAGTCCCTCATTTACCTGGTATAAAAAGTGTCAATTATACGTAAAATATGATGCTCTGTGGACCGAGTGCAGCGTATGTGCGCCCAGCCAGTGTCTAAGTGTAATGCAGTCCGTGTAGTCTGTGTTCGAGTGGGGTGCTGAATGTGTATTGTAGGTCAAGGGCCTTGCACCAACTTCGGCGAAGTAACGCTATGAACTGTGTGACACAGATGGTATGGTGTAGAATCTGGGGTGTTGGGTTGGGGGGACAAAACACAACCTCAGCAAACCACAGTTTATGGCCCTGGCTTGGCCACCTGCCCGTCACCACTGCCGTCGCCGTCACCGCCACAGCCACCCCATAAATGCACACAGGCGTCTTACAGGTGTCTGTCTTATACAGAACCGCCAACAGCCGCAAAAAAAATTTGACTTCCACCAGAATGTTTTCAGTTTGTCTTTAGTCTTAACTATCATTTTCAGACATTTTCTTTACCGCTTTTTTTGCAAATGCACAAATTCCTTGTTCCGTATCGCTGACATGCACTTATGCATTATTATAATAATCCATGGATGTATAAGGTGAAGGTGGTGAGATGGACAGCTGGGAAGCGTTGTATGATACGTTGTCAGTTTGTTAAACTAAGGATTTACGATGAGGTGAAGGAGTCCCTTGCCTTCACAAGTTGTGTATCGATAGTGACTTAGTCTTGAAGTTAATCTCACATGTTTGAGGTCTATATATGCTGTGATAGGAAATAGGCGTCAGGGAAACCAAACACTGCAAGTCAAGCACTCCGAAACAAACACTCAGAACTGAGTACGAAGAAACGACAAACAAGACTTTGCCAGGACTGAAGGGAGTGAGGGTTATAAATGATAATCAGTGGGGAGGGCTGGACGAATGGGAATGGGAGTGTAAGTGCACATGGTGTTGAGGGATGTTTATTGGACAATTAGCACATGGTTCTAAGGAATGTCTGAGAGTCCAGTATTCAGGAGAATCAGATCTTCTTGGCCGAATCAGGGGGGTGACCGGTGGAGTGTATATATACTGTTTAATACTTCAGCCATGATTGTTTATCGCCATTAAAAAAGAAAGATTTTGACAGAGGAAATGCTTCTATCGCGTGACAGGTCCTCTGTCTTTATTTGTTGTTATACAAGTAGTTTTTTCTCTTGCGGGGAAGTTGGACACCCTCACTCCCAAAAGAAACACATCAGTGTAGTATCACGTTACCCGTTTCCTGATGGGCGTTCTTTCCCAGCCGCCTGGGAGTGCTGAAAGATTCAGCAATGTTTTACATGACTATTAACTGTCAACCAATTCTTCTGGAGGCAGGAAGTGCTCTCCAGCAACACATGTCTTACATTTTACTTTTAACAGTCTCTCGCTAGGAACTGGAAGGAGAGTGATAGCGAGAGGTCCAGGAATATGATTAAATATCCACATGTCCTCAGTTAAAATCCCGAGACTACTGTCCCGTGTGCAGCTGGGTTCACAGGTTACTTTCCTACCGCCCCGGCACACCTTAGGTTCACAAATTATTTAGAGACAGCGGTGGGTTACCAAGTGTGATGGCCCTGGCTTCCCATCTGGATGTTCAGAACAGCAGTGAGAGTGCATGACCACAGCTGTTAAAGCAATATTTAAAAAGCCCTTTCTCAATCATGCGAATACAAGTACAAAATGCGTGCAAATACTGAAATTTTGCTTTAGAAAAATGAATGGGTTTTCCTCATTGTCCTTCCATTATAGTCTTGATTTCTTGCTTTGCCACATGTTCTGAGACGGCCATCCAGGAAAACCCAACCGGCCCCAATAACAGAGAGTGTGCCTCTGGCTCTCAAATAATTGCTGGCTAAAGTCTAAACTCTAGACTTCAGTTTTAGGGCAAAGTCGTAAGCCAGACAAAGGCATTTAAAAGCCTGACCATCACTTTCACCAGTCTATCAAAAATGACGAAAAATAAAAACCTTTTGGCTGTATTGCGGTCCTCTTTTCCTTTGATAGGCAGCAAAAGACCTTTAATTCAATCCCGAAGGAGATTTAATACCACAAATTGGGTTGACCATTTAGAGAACTGAGGTACATTACACCCAAGAAACCTTTAGAAAATCTAAAAAGACACATAAGATCTGAAATATAAAAAATATGCAGTGCATTAGACATAACAACCATACAATTCTCACATCTAAAGTGAATATAAATAAACTCCTGATCCAGACTTTCAGCGTTGTTGCCGAGTGCAGGAGATAAGTTCTTGAGCCACCCATGTCTTGGAGGCAGCTGTCCACGATATTGGAGGTCTTCGGCGCCGACGCCAACCCAGCAACACTCCCTGGCCTTTGACCCTTGGGGAGAAAGAGGGAGAGGGGGAGGAAGATTTCGGAAGCTGGACAGTGGCCAGAAGGACTAAGCGCATTAGCCCGATTGTCTTCTGTTGGACATCAAAACGGCATCATACAGGACCGAGTGGGCGAGCGATCAGGGGGTTTCTCGAGAAGTCCATGTGTGCAACATGTGTCTCGTCTTTGTACTCTGAAAACTGCATTTTATAATCCCAATAACTCTGGTTTGCACCCTGATTCAGCCAATAGAGAAGTCAGCTTGTAATACAGACTAAACAAAATTTTGTTTGATTGTACTTAATTTCATTGCTTGAGGGCCAGCGAGAATCAATTTTGGACTTCCGTGAAAAATAGTTTAATCTGTCATTGCTGCAGGAATGGACCTACATTTTAACATCTGGAACATATTATCGTGTGTCTTGCGTTAAATCAGCCAAATTTGTTCAACATTTCCTATAATGAAGAGGTCCTAATATGTCCACCAAAACCCTGCATGTACGTGCTAGCCCAACTTAAATTAATGGTCACGTCCAAATAGAGTTGTCATTTCTAGTTTTTCACTCAGTATGTCCCTCATGCATTGATCTGCAATTCCCAGATGAAGTTGTAAATCTTGGGTCCCGCGCTCATGTCTCAAGTAATGGTGTCCGACATTGTGCTTTCGTGGATTCTCATGGAAACGAATGGATGACTCCTCACATAATTTTGTTTGTATCTCGGAAAAACCGCGCGGTGAACGGCTCACGTGGTTCGAACAAATGTACCTGAGCGAAACCGTGCTAAAGGCTGCAAAAAGACGCAAGGAAACCAGAGAAAAGCGAGAGAGAGAGAGCAGGGAGACAGAAAAGTCTGAGTGGGGCGAGTTTCATGATGCTGAAACCAGCTGATTCCGTGCTGAATTTACAGCAATTTGCGATGCACAAGGATTTTTATAGTCTATATTTTCATGTGTACTTTCTTATACCTAATAGGCTGTGGTGATTCCCAAGCAGGTATGACATCGTACACTAATCACTATCACTATTATACAATGTGTCTGTGAGGCCCAAGGATAGGTATTCATGAGCATGTCAGGAAGTAACAGGAGTACAAAATGTAGACATTTATTAGCAACACAAGAAGCAGTTGGTATTGGAGCAGTTTTTTTTACCCACAATAAAAATAAACCACCTCAAAACATACAAAGCACAGTCCCCCTCACATCAAGAGTACTGTTTCTTAAATATGTAAATGTTAATTTTAAAAATTAAAGCTGAACCAACAATGGTTAGTGCATACATACATACATACACACACATATATATATATACTCAAGAGCTCACACCTGCTTCTAGTTTACCAGTTGCCAGCAGTCCATAGCAAATAAATTAAAATATTAGTTAATTAATTTAAACCTTAATTGCTCAAAATCACAGTTGTTTGGGTTATGCACATCTGTATACCCCAAAGCAAATCAACAATAATCAATGAACCCTAATGAGCCAATGAAAATAGCACCAATTGAGCAAATTAAAAATAGTGAGGAGGTTATTCAGGCCGGTAAAGCCCGCATCGTCCCAGCACATAGCCGTAAGGAATTTATCAAATGATTTGTGGGGTCCCGTGCGTGTGTGTTAGTTTGAATCTCCTGAGGAAAAGGCTCCTCTCCAGGCGTCTGGATGTTGGGGGTTCCCCTGAGAAGGCAGCTGTTCTCTGCTGTTGTCACCTCCCTCAATCTGGCCCCCCGAAGGGGGCTCCCTCCCAGGAGCAGCCAAACCTGAGAGAGGCCCCCAGCCCTGAAAGAGGTAACGCCACGCATGCTTACAGAACCGCCCCCGGCACTGCCATGTCACGGGACCAGTGGGAAAACGTGGTGACACAGAGCGACACAGAGGAGGAGTCGCGGCTTTGCGGTGTCATGGGAGCGCCCATAAATGGGTGGAGAACCACAGATACAGGTGACGCTTATGTCCCGCTCACACACAACGAAGTCACTTGCCCAGTCGTTTCCCTTGTCAGTGGAAAAAGGAGAGTGCTGCTTTCTCTCAGCGTCTTAGCGTCTTTGTTTTGGTTAGCATCACATCACTTCCTGTTGCACGGCCTTGCTTGAGCCGAGACTTCCCGTGCAAAAGTTAGCTCTCATGAGGACTGTAGTCAGTGGGCTAAGGGGTGAGCCGAGGAAGTGATTGTGGGTTCAGAGAGGCTTACCTTCCCATCCACAGGGAGCGAGAGGAGAACACATCACCGGGGTCAGGCTCGGTTCGCAGTTTTTACTATCACAGCTGGGCTCTCATCCTCCCCAGAGCTCAGTCCTTTAGCCCCATTACTGAGCCCGGCCTTTGTTAGCTCTCCTTTCACAAATTAGCGTGCTCGAGTGAGGCGCGTCCAGAGTGAATTAATGTTTTCTTCACAAGCTAACCTCCAAGATAAAGATTGCTGTTAAACGTTTTTAATGTGTTTTCGTTTCTGCTCGCGATTAGAGGAGCAAAAAAAAAAAAAAAAAAAAATTTGGTTTCCTGTGTCTGAGGCCCGTCGGGAGAGAAGTGGGTGGCTTAAACACACGCAAAACCATTGCTAAGTACTGCCTAAATAAATATGGAACTATCTTAACATTGCAGCCACGTTATGGGAACCTGTGCGTTTAATGGATAAGAGCCATGGTCTGTGATTGGAGTCTGCCCGTTCTTTTGGTGAAATTTAAAAAGGAATGTATTACCAAAAAATATTGGCTCAATATTATTATTAGGACAAACAACTATTTATGACCCTAACTTCATCGATCATTAGATTTCAAGAATAAAATTTGTGTCCACCATATTATCTGATAAGAAACGCTACATAAGTAAATTACTTTCCAAACCAAATTATGTCATATTATGGTTCACCTTTTGACATTTTTACACAGAACGTAAGCTCTAAAACCAAGCTGCTTTGTATTTATTTTGGAATGTCAACAAAAAGTTTTGTATGTGGGGAAAAAAAAGAACAAAGAGCCACATTCATTTATGGAATAATCGACAAAATAAAAAGCGGGACGCGTTTCCAATTTTTGGGTTGGGGTATATCCAGTCTCAAGTGAGGAAGTGCTAATCCCACATCATTAAAATCTAAATACAAAAATATTTTCAGTAAAGCAAGGCTTTAAAAAAAAAAAGGGTTGGGGAAGGGAGCTGTCTCGGAACAATAGGCTAACACTGCTAACACTAGCAGTTTGGGTAGAGTTCCTTTCTCAAGACCAGCAATCTACTGATTTTCTTCATTTCTCTTCTGGTGAAATATTCATCTCTGTTAAGGCTTTGAACGGTATTTCAGTGTGAGTGCAGTTGTGATTGTAAGTTGTGAGTTTTAAGGTGTGTTATAAAAAAAAATATGTATTTTTAAAAAGTTTAAGTGTGTTATTCAGTTGTAGCCGTTAAATTAGCCAAATAGCTTGTGTTCTTCTGTAAATAATACAGAATTCTTATAACCTCATAAACTGTAAACTTTTTGTTATTTGATTTTTTTAGATTAAAGCCATTTTTTTTTATTATTATTAACCTATTAGTATTAGGCTAATATCATTGCTTAATGTTTTTGGTTGGTTATAATTTTTTAATGTTTCAGAAACAGCTTCCTGCTGATTAATGAATATCACAAATGATTTTTCTAACATGAGACACGAAATGTTGTGTACATTGTCTAATAACATGTCCTCACCCTCTCTATTGGTCAATATTATCTGGTTATTGCATTGTTATCCTTGCTGACTATTGCTCCTTGATTTCACATTTGTCGATTAAATGGAATTACAATCAAATTCAATCATATAATGTCACGCCAGGCGTGCTAATTGGCTAAGAATAATTTTTCATTAGCCAGTTGTGACTGAGAAGGCACACTCTGCAGAGCGTTGCTGGGTTGCAGTGGGTAAAAACCGGCTGGGATTCTCTTGACTTGTCGCTAAACAGTGCCTCCAGAAGGCTTCCCAGGCATCTGCAGGTTGGCAGTGCCTCTCCTCCAATCGGTGCTGGACCTCTGGTGCAGACTTGTGTAGCCTGCAGAGTGTAAAAGAGATGGGTGGCTCGCGGGCAATTGGATTGGAGGAGATTCATGAGATAAGTTAGTCCTTATGAATAAAAGCAAAAAAACAATAATAATTTTGTCATTGCTGTTAGTGACTAAGGGTGATGCTGTTCACAGTGGTTAGGACAATTCAGGGACGGAGTCACACAGAAGTCTTGAAGGAGAGACTCTTAAGTAAAGATGGTGGCAAAAACCGCAATACGTGCAGCTGTTGTGTGAAAAGCACGGAACGACTAAATAATCAAGCTGCTTTCTCCAGCAAACTGTGATGACATTCGGCCTGTGATGTTTATGTGTTGTGAAGGTATGACTCTCCCAAGGGACTTCAAACCAGGATGGATCTTTTTCCGGGTGTCACCGGAGGGCAGGAGAGGGACTGTGCTAGCATGCCGGGCTCTGGCAGAATCCCTTTCTGCTCTGACGACAAGCACCGGACTGGGAATTGCTGGATTGCGTATGGAAAACGAACCCATAGTGTATAATGGGTCCTCAGCTGTCCTATAATAAAATAAAATGAAGACATAAACCAGATGCAGTCACGACTGGAAGACCCTGTGAGGCACACATTAACTGTGATGTCTGACCAGGCCGTAAAGGAAACGGGACTACTGTGTGTCTACACTGAATTGACATTAAATCACTTCTGTTTTGCCACAGGTGGACACTGTCTGCCACCCTTGTGTTGCAGTAATAAAGTGGACCAATGGTTCATTGAGCACTTTTCAGGTTAACATTCAGCTGTGTGGTAATGCATAAAGAGATTCATAACTCCTTCCCAATCAATGATGCCTGTAAAAACTGGAATCCTCATATTTGTAAGTAAAATGTTAATATGTGAGCCACCATAAGTTCTCTGGCTAGGGAAGGAGATGGCGCAGATATATGGCGCAGACCCAGATATATATATACACAGCCATGTGTTATTGCTGTTAAACCACCAAGGTTTACTTTTCACTTGTTCACTTGCATTAAGAGCTTCAGTAAGATGACATTAACAAATAGCTAACTGACCTAATGATCCATAAGATAAATAATATAAACAGGCTTTAGCGGGCGTAGCTAATCCCTGTCCTGGAATGCTGGAGTTTCTTCTGTTTCCTTCCATTTGCTCTACCCTCCCCCTGCGCAGTACACAGAGCAGACCCTGAGGCTCCGCCCTCCTGTCCTTGCATTGGCTGACACTCAGAAGGGGCCCCACCCCTTATTAGCATCATGAAATTATTTAGCATTGCGCTCACCAAAGTGCCCTCCACCCGCGATTGCTGGACTCAGAAAACGGGGTTGCCTACTCCATTGAGGAACTTTAACGCATATTGAGTGCTTTCAGCTGCCAAGTACATCTGCGAGAGAGATTATACTTTTGCCTGATAGCAAAAACACAAGCGTGATTATGTGGCTTCATGCCAGTGACCTTGTTAGAGACACACACACACACCGCTAATTTCAATACAGTGCGAAAGTGATAACATCAGATCAGCAGGGACTGGGGGTAATGGAATGACCTCAGTTCTTATTTCCACCAGCAATCCATGTAGTTGGGGTGGCTGTGCGAAGTACGCACTTTGGCGTAAATGCAAAAGTTCTGATATCCTGTTGGTTAGGCCAGTGCTACTTCAGTTCTGTGTTTACCGATGCCTACTCATGCCTGTGTTTGTAGAAATCAGTGTTCGTATTATCGAGGTCATTAGTTGGTGAAATGTAACTAGCCCGTAAAATTTTGTCGATGCCGTTTTGAGGGGAAAGCACCTAACGTGCTCCCCACCCCATCCTCAAGGTAGAACACATTTTTAGTATTATTTTATAGAAATGTTTGCAATAAAACAAACATTAATCCACTAAGATGATTTTTCACTTACATGTCCTCTCCATCTTCTCCTCCTTTTGGTGGCCTGCTCCCATTACTTTAAAGATGAGGGAAAATATCTCAGAAATAGCCTTGGCAAAATTGATCAGTCGCTCTATTTGACTCCCATAAGACAGTCCTGGAATCTTACTGTGGCCTGTGCCAGTTCTTCTTTTGCCCAGGAAAGGTCTATGAAGGATGCCAGGGTTTTTTTCGCCCAAGACGTTACAACTCCAGAGTGTAATTATGCCCGACTCCCACTTTATTCAGAGCGACACTCTCGGCTAATTACTGCTATCAATTGCGACAATAAAATGGCAGGTAAGGACTAGCAAGAGAGCAAACTGAGACGCTGCGCTTTTATTCCTCTAGCTGTATCCGGCATTGCAAAGTTTATGAACCAGGCAGGAATGAGATCTGAGTTCAGTTAAAAGGTGTGACTCCCCAGGTTTAGTGCCATTGGAAGCCCGGTCATCCAAGCGTTGACAACACTTTATTCTGTTAAACGCATGGCAGGGTCTAAACTGACTTTAAAAACAGAAATGGATGTAACCAAGTGCAAACCATTGGAACCACTGCACGAACAAGTTGCAGTATAATACCATTACAGTAACCACATGATGAAATCACTGCTTTTTAAAATATATTTATATGCAGTTTTAAGATGAGGAAAACAGTTTGTTGACTTCAAAAACTGACCAACGTCTTGCAACCTCTTGTTCTTCATATACTCAACAAACTGACTAATAAGAGATTTTTTTCAGTTTTTCTTCCCAAAGCACATCAAACACAAGTAATCATGGTACGAGAAAGCGAAAGATTTTTGACTGACCTCCATTTAGTTTTGCTATTTTAGTGGTTGCAGGGAATCTGGAGAAACCTGGCACTTCATATGGTGCTATAATTTAAATAGATCAAGTGATAACCAAATAAAACAAATTACGTGCTCGGTGACAGCAGATCTGTTTTAGTTAAACTCTGTTGTAATGAGCCATGTCATTTTTAAGATGTGTCCACAAATTTTATCATTCAGCATGTATAATTAGTGGAATAGTACATTAGGAATGCAATCTGTGGTTTAATTTGGTCTCCCGGGAACTTGTGTAATGTCGTAAATGCTTACACTGTACACAGGACTCTTAAATGTGTTCATCTCTGTGTTGTATTTAATTAAGCCTTTGAGGGGTATGTAATATTCATACATGTATGGGGAAAGCTTATTTATCGGCAAAACCAATAAAACACCAACTTCAAAACAAACATATTTATTAGTATGAGCATTTAACAAAGCGCATTTAGGGAATGTAGAAATCCTACATCTACACGGAGAGCAACAGGCAATTGCGAATATGACAATGCACATGGGGGTTTCTTAAAAAGTTCTTAACAAATTGCAACGATGCTGTCCCACCTCCCCTTTCTGGCATTTAAGAGAAGCCTTCTGAAGTGGGCGCTGTGTAAGTATGACGGATACCCAGAACCAGTGAGCAGCTCCACCTCCCCAGTAAAGCACAGTGCCCCCTCTGGACGGAGCAGGGCAGTCACTCTGCTCCTTCTTGACCGGAGTATGGCGTTGGTGCAGGTGCTGCAGGGGTACCTGCTGTCGTCCCATTCCAGCGGGATCCCACTTTGGACTGGGGCCCGGATCGACGTGACCTGGATTCCAGCATGGACGCAACCCTGGCAAGGAGACGGACAGTGTGCAGATGAGCCCAGACGGAGAGGGGAATCTTGGCCGGGGCCTGTCAGGATGCCTAATGAGTTCCAAACGGACCTGCCCTCCACCCCCGGGCTCCAACAGCATCTGCTTGGGGTCACCCACCGCCCCTGTCGACAAGAGGCTCCACCGAGCAGCAGAACAATGGGATCACAATGTGGGCCGGCGGGATCAAGTGACCAGAATACAAAACGCCCGCCCACGATATAAGTTCTTCATGTTTCAGGTCAGAGAAATCTATGCAACTTAGAGATAAGCCTACAGTTCAAGCGTAGCCTTGATACTGTACGTATATTGTGTCAAAATCTGCTTAATCAAAAAATCTAGTATCAACCATAGCTATGCAAAATCTGATAATCAACCAATTGAAATGTTTTTTTTTTTTAACTGAAACCACAGTTTAAAATACCATGTTCGTGGAGCAAATGAGGAGACCTTTTCAATGAGCTGTCCTTCAATAAGATTGAATAAGCCACGTAAACAAATTAGTTCATTAATTATTCAAATTAGCCCTTTCTGTTGACAAATTGACATACAAAATGACATTCATAATATGTAACGCTATTATGGGCAAAATCTACATAAATGATAAGGAAATGCATATAAACGTGCACACACACACGCACACACACACACACACGCACACGCACACGCACACACAGACACGCACACACAGACACGCACACACACACACACATGCAGATTTCTAAAACAAAGGTTCTCAGGGAAGGGCGAAAACCCATCTTGAACAGCAAGGACTGTTAAGGTTAGTAAATATCACCACACTGGCAGTTTCTTCTTCATTTCATCTGGTGCACCATGGCGATCCTTGGTGTGTGGAGGAATGTAAAATCAAAGGCCCGTGGCGAAGCCGTTCCTGAATATTCACTGTTGGGTCCGTATGGGAATGCAGGTCTTATGATTTCCTTCAACAGCATATGCTAATTTTGCGAATTAGCATAATTCATTAACACTGGGGTCGTAATTGCACCATGAAGCGTATTTTTGCTTGGACTCCGTAATATATGATCGGATTCCATGCCATTGCAGTAGAAACTGAAAGTGTGTGCGCCGGAAAATATGTCCCCTATACGATATTACATCGATCCTTCCCTGATAACAGTGTGGGACACAGGGACACCACAGTCACATTATCTCCCTGTACGTTATTACATCGGTCCTGATAACAGTGTGGGACACAGGGACACCACAGTCACATTATCTCCCTGTACGTTATTACATCGGTCCTTCCCTGA
>JAOYSI010072773.1:0-20958 GCA_025775065.1 Hiodon alosoides | reverse complement strand
ATATATATATTTATATATTTTAATTTATTAGTAGGATTAAGGCTGATCAAAATGACTTCATGTCTGGGGATTCCTATCATCTGACAGACCCAGGGACCCCAGTTTCGCCCAAGAATTTCTGCCAGTTAGTAAAATGTGTTATCCTAAGGTATGCAAAATAAATCACCCTAAACCGACATCTCCAGGTGTTACTTGGAGATGTAAATGTATACTGGCAGAAAGCCCTCATATGGCACAACAGACCAATCACAATTCCTCAGCATTATATGTCCAAAGACAATTGGCTCTCTTCTGAACTGGGGGGCCTGCAGCCTGCTCGTCTGTCATTGGTTCATTTCAACATCTTGCATGCTTGCACAATTTTTTTTAAATTCCACACTGGTCTTAGCGCCTTAAAAATAAGAATATATTTTACAGCTTTCCAACTGTTTGACGAGTGCAGCACAGCCGTATTCGGAACAGGCACAAGGCAGTGTATAACACTGCATTTTAATATGGTGAGTGCAGGTCAGGTCAGAACAGGCTTTCTTTCTTTCTTCTTTCGTTAGAAATGGCTGTTGGACTACAGAGACTCTTGTCAACAGCAGTGTTATTTCCCTTGGATGGGAGTTCGTCTTTATGACCAGTGAAGTTTTTTTTTGTTTTTTTTGTTTTTTAAACATAGGGAATGGCACTTCTTTCAGTCTTAAAAACATGGACATACAAAATAATTTCACAGTAATTCTTCAATATACTTGTACTATATAAATAAGTTAATGAGTTCTCACAAAGAAAATTGTTTAGAAAGTTAAGTAAATATGAGGCCAGTTAGCTAAATGTTATGTATAGTTCTCAGAAGATCCAGTACATTTGTTTGTACGGTATGTTACAACATCAATGTTTTCCACAACCAGAGGAGGCACTGCGCACAGATTTTTTTTTTGACGCAATCAAAACCCACCTTGAAAACTAATCCTCTATTAAATGGGCCAATAGAGGAAAAATATAATGAAACAAAATGCCTTATACACCCTTGCTGATGCCTACTTAGTAATACTGATGTTCATAAAGTTTCATTTAAAAAGGGTAGGCATTCATATAGAGTAGACCTTAAAAAGCACCTTCAAAAACAGAAATGAAAACGAGAAACCTTTCAATTAAGACATAAGAAAAAGCGATTAAGTAGAGAAATTAGGCAGAGATGTGTAAATATCTAATATCTCATGCACTTCCAGGCTGTCAGGAACATTCTTCTTCTCCGCCATCAGATATCTATGGCACAAGTTCCCTCGCTTGTGTTTCAGCAGGGCGTTATCAAGCAAAAAGTTCAGGTTGCAAGGCAGCTTGCATTCTGTGAATCTGAAGCATCCAGAATCTATAATTGCACTTGACTTTCTCCTATCTATGATCTGCCAAAACAATTCCTCTTTCTATACATTTCTCTGGGGTTCTGGTTTCTATAGCAACCATGATGTAAGTCAAGAAGATCCCAGTTCTCTCTCTCTCTCTCTCTCTCTCTCTCTCTCTCTCTCTCTCACACACACACACACACACACACACACACACACACACACACACACACACACACACACACACACACACACAAGCTACTGTCAGACCTGGGTTAGCTAGGCTCTAACTGGAGTCCCTGGGGGGAGGCGGAGGCTCCAAATCGGGCTCCTCATCGTGCTCGTCAGAGGGCAGGTGAACCCGTTGCTCGTCCATGCGCTTGGCCTGGACCCTTTGGATCAGACTGAAAAAGTCCTCGTCCGGCACCGTCGGGGCTGGGGGCCCGGGATCAGGAGGGACGCATCGCTGGTCATTGATCCTGGAGGACTGGAGAGAGACAGAAAGAGATAGATTGGTGAGGGACGCTGAAGCAGGGAAACTACGTGGAACTAGGAAAAAGTAACAAAAGTGGCTAAGCATCACTGTGCTGTTAAACACCATGATGCTGTTTTAAGGCTTCAGAACTCTTTTAGCTGAGCCAACCCTTGCCACCGTTGGCATTATATTCTTAAAAACTTATTCAGTAATACTAAATACTAAAACACAATTATATTAAAAACAAAACACAAGAAATGGTCAGAATTAGAAGCCTGTATGAAACCCTGATTGTTCTTGTCATTTGACCTAAGTGAAATAATATATAAGGATTTTCAGCAACAAAGAAACATAAAAAAAAAAAAAAAAAAGGTTTCTGGAAGAATGTACATAAGGTGTGATAAACAGAAATTTTTGGTGAAATTTTACCTCTCCGGACTGGTTAAAGCGCTCCAGCAATGCCCCGAGTGACTCCACGTTTCAGGCCTGCTCGCTTCTCTGCGACGGCCTTACCTGGCACTTAATCAGCATGTTGAAGAAGTCGTCGCCGGGCTCCTGCGGGTCCGTGTCCCCGCACAGGTGACCCAGGTTGTTGTGGGTAATCCGTAAGCCGGGGAGGTTGCTGCCACTGACCCGCTGGTCGTCAAGGCGCCGGCTCTGGGTGCTGGCGATCAGGTCGAACAGCTCCTCCGTTTGTGGCGAGGTCACGAGAGAACAGGGGTCTGCACCAAATTCAAAATGGGAAATGGAAATGATCGGCACACATATGCACACGCACAAACATGCAGTTACCGTGAAAGAGAGATCATGCTGACAGACTTCTGAACAGTTCCTTGGAGTATTTTTGGTGTTTTAAATAACCTATTTATTAGTGTAAAACTATACACATTATAAAAAATTGTCAATTCAAGGACAATATCCAAAATTACTCATGGGGGAAAAATATTAAAATAAACAATACAATTGATTAGAATTGATTATAGTATTATTGCAATCATTGAAAATGATGAAATTGTATATTGCTTTACAGCACGTTCTCTTGGAGTCCTAACAGAAGATGTTTTTAACAGAAAAGTGTGACTTGCCCAAAATGTCATTCTGCAAGGATATGGGGACCACGGTGACACCTCTTTCTTCCCCGTCGTGTTGCTCGTCGAGGTGACAGCGCTGGTCATCCATACGACTGCTCTGGAATTTGCTGAGGAGGTCGAAGAAGCAGTCCTCATCGGAGGGGTCCCGGCCTAGCTTCTGAAACAGAGTGAAAGGCCAGATTTGCAGGAAGCCAGGGTAATTCGCTCATTTGTGAACCTTCCCACACTCAAACAGGCTTGTTCACAGTCCCTGACACTTCCTTGTCCTCTTGATTAGGCTGCTTAGCAGCAGCGCTTTGGATGCAGACCTCTGTCTCTCAGATCATTAGCCCCGTGCCCAAAGTCTCAACTGTTCTGAGTCTGGTCAATCAGAAGCCCAACTAGTGTCCAGCGGCCAGTGAAGTTCCCACCATCATGAGAACAACTTAGACCACCTGCAGCCCCCCGATGACCATCTCTCCAACCACCTTAAAACTAAAGCTTGTTTTTAACAAACTACCATTACCTCTCTGAACTGTTCTATTCACTTCCTGTCCAATTGTCTCCAGGAATTTTTGACCTTGCCGAAGGAAAGGGATTTTCAGCTCACGCTATTTCTCAATGCCCATCCCAAGATGATTGTTAAGATACTATAACAAAGAAAACTTCACCCAAAATATCAGAACCAGACTTAGCTGGAAAACTGACAAATCTGGTTCAGTTCGACCTCCCTGTTTGGCCTTAGCCGTACTACGCCTCCATTCTTGTGTCTCAGCACAAACAAACAATTGTTTGAGTTTACATTCATTTTATGTTTTAAGTTAATTCTTAAATGCAATATGTGCAGTATCTCTTCACTGGATCTTTTGACTAAGGCTGTTGAGAAAGAAGAGAGTGTGGTTAACATGATTACGTGAAGGATTCTGAAAAACTGAAGAAGAAAAAAGTATTTTGTGCAGCTGTGAAAACAGAGGAGAAACGGAGGATCTGAGAGGTTCCCATGGTATGCAACATGGAAGTGTCAATCATTGATCAGTCCTAATTTTGTTGGAGCCACTGCAATTGCATTTAGGCAACACTTTTGACCATAAGGTTTGATCAAAGTGGGTGGTCAAAAAGCACCCTGGTGAGGTTAGGTCTAATTAAAGGGATTGAAAAGCATAGTGTGACAGAACACAGAATAGTACTCTAAACCCAGGAAATCTGAGATTCTCATCTCAACCTTTAAACAAAGACAGGAAAGTTAGATGACCGGAAAATTTAATATTAGTATATTAGAACTCTAACTGCAGTAATTGTATTTGCATTACAGATATATTGTTACTCAACTTTATCAACATAGAGTCTTGAGCAGAGCATACAGAAACAGTCATCCACGTCTGTAAGCAAATAGCTTGCGAAAGAGGATTGACAATGCGAACATGATGAAGTTACCATTTCCCCTCTCTACTGTCTCTGCAGGATAGCTGGTCCCAGCTCAACCTGGAGTTCCCATATGACTCATTGGACAGCAATGAGCCAGTCCCTACAGATTACTTTCTAAATGAAAAGAGCAAGAGGGAGGAGAGGTGTGGACAGGATGCTTGCCAAGGGAAAGGTGTTCATTCATGGGGTGGGGGGAAAGGCACTATACATAAACTCAAGAGCAGTAACTCCATGCACCTCAGAGTTCAACAGTACTTTGATGAGTTTCAAGTCAACCCGCTTCCACTTCATCTTTGTCTTCCCCACTGATCCCCTTTGCCTCTCGCTTATTCAGTTTTACTCCTAATTCTGACTTGAATCGCTCAGTTACATGGACAGAAAGAGAGAAAGAGGATGGGGCTCCTCAGGCGCTATATCTCTGATAGGAGAGGAGTCGTCTCACTCCTAAATTTCGACCCTCGACCCATTTTTAAATGCTCAGTGATGTGGTTGGGACTTGACACTGTGGCCAGGATCCCAGTTCAGATACCGAAATGGGTCCTCTGATCGACCAAGATGTCACGAGAGAAGTGCAGGTCCGAGGTGTTGAGGCGGCTAAAAGACAACAGGGAATTGAAGGGAAGGGCAGTCCATATGGTTTGTAAAAAGATGTTTCTGGTGATTCCCAAAACAAAAATAAAGAGAGGATTTTCACAAAAACAACCTTATATCCGCTGGGAACCGACACCGTTCCTAAATTACCCAGCCTTGGCAACAGGCCAGGGTTTTTAACACCTTAGCTCATTGTTCACAGTGAACAACGCGGCCTCTCAGCATGGCATGAATGGACTTGCAGTTTGCTATCTCACAACACATCCAAACTACAGCGGTTCCATGCAGTTAAGATGCTGCTCACGGTTTCAGAGAAAATTTGACTGAATTTTACAACGAGGCAGTTCTGCCCTTTAGTGCCCCAAGCTGTATTGCTCCAGAACAAAAAAAAGCCAAAACAAAATCCTCTGACCTGGTTTATGACGTAAGCAATACTAGTCATCTTTAAATAGGGTATCAGTTGAGCATAGTGAATCACATTTAAAAAGTAAGGGCAAAACTTTAGTTTTAGTTTTGGAAATAGTTGGTATCACTTCGCAGTTAATGAATAAAAAAACTGCTATGCATAAATGCATAATTGCATTGCTAAAAAAGTAGATTTTGAGCAAGCTGCCATTCAAAAATAAAAAAATAACATTGAATTTGCAGATTCTACGTTTGGTGTTCTTCAACTGCCATTTCGACAAGTCTCCACAAAAAAGGAACATGTCAAAACAGAATGGTAAATAGAAGACACTGTAAATAAGCCCAGATTTACTAAGTATTGTGCAACAACCCCTGCTGCAGAGAGCCTCTGACTTATAAAACTGAAGACATGAAACATTTGCTTCCAATTCATGTCTGAACTAGAAACTTCCGGTTTAGTGTAAATGAATAACAGAAATGACCGTTTTTTGTTAGAGGATAAAACTTCCCAAGTATCAAAGACTAAGTCTAATAAACAAAAAAGACTATTAGTCTACTAGGCTACAGTAGAAACAAGAAAGTATTGGAGTGACCATGTAGATTATACAAAGGTTTATGCTAAACCACTGCTCAAATGAACTTGCAGTTTGTTTAGCAATCAGCTGGTTATACCCAGATACCCACTGCCAAAACCAAAACTTCTGATGAACGTCTGTCATTCTTGAGGCTTCCTACCAACAAGGGATTTAGAGAAACAGCACCTTGTTATCATGGACCTCAAGTATAAATGGTAGTTTTACTTTTACATGTAGCATAAATAAAGACGAAAAGTTATTCTGGAGTCAAGGTGGTTTAAATAGCTAGTTGATTAAGTTAACAGGGAACTCATCTCACCAACCATTAAGGTAAGCATCAACTGAACATTCCAGCCAAAATAAATCTGTATAAAACCTGTATATTTATGTATAAATATTTATACTGTATAATCTGTATAAAAATGTATATACAGTAATGCAAAATCAACTCAATCAAACAAACAACAATCTAACCCGGTGGAACCAGTTTTACTGGTCTCGAGGTTTGTCTCTACTTGACTATCCCATATCCACATGGGAAGATCATAATGTCCTGAGTAGAACTTCAATCCTGTGTGACAAGTGCTCTGTGAGGGTAGGGGTCATTTTTCTAGAGTAGCTTTTTAAGGTAACATCTGATTTGACAGTGCATTCAATATATTTCCTATTCACTATTATGTAGTTGAAATGTACTCTTACAAAACGCTCTCCGTCTTCAGACATGAATAGCGCCCTGACTGCTGATAATCCAATTGAACCAGTGTAAATGGAAAAATGATCTAAGTTTGTTATTCTCTGTGGCTGCAAGTTAATAGCTAATTAAATTATTTTTGAATAATTTATTATAAATTAATCTAAGATTTATTATGAAAAAATCTAGGAAGCTATTAGACTACATAAAATGCAATGTTTACAACAAATCACTGACCTCACCAGCTACATTGTAAACCCTGCAAGGTTCCTCTTACGATATCACTGCAATAAATTTGTCATTCTCTGTGTTTGCTGCTTTTATTTTATCTTTCCAGTTCTTCGGTGTAGAAGAACAAAGAACGGACCAGCCTGTGTTGATATTCACAGCTGAATGTGAACGGGCTTACTGGTGCAGGCACCTGAACTGCAATGTCATCAGCGTCCACTGGAGAATCCCGGCACTCCAGCCACGGTCTCTCGTCGGATGACTGGCTGTCCGCATATCCCTTTCTTCTCATGGGTCCGGACGTGTGACTCCTGCTTCTCCTCGACAAGTCTTCCAAGTTTTGACCGTCTCCATTGTGCCCCTGGGCAAGAACAACAAATAGTTTTTCATTTGAACTGTCGCACCGTTAATATTGACTGTTGAGGAAATAGAACAAATTAATCAATAGAAAACGGCATGGTATGGATCACCTTTTCTGAAATGTACTTCCACAACTCTACGCTGTCCATGCTGTTTGTTTTGCTGAATTTTGGTCTTGCTCCTGCAGGAGAAAAGGTGATATAAGATTTTTTTTTTAACTTTGGCTTGTCCTGAGGCTATTTCACACTTTTTTAGGAGCCAAATGATCAAATATTGTCAAAAAACCCAGGTACATTTCAAGAAAATGTTTTCTAGAACCTTTGGCAATCTCAAGACAGGTTAAAACAGACATCTGCTTCCTGACTGGCTCAGTCATTAAAGGTGCGTGCCTGAGCACAGACTGAGCCCCATGAGCTGGAGTTCACCAGTTCAAATCCAGCTCATGCCATTAGCTGATTGTGACTGGGAGAGCACAGCCGTGTAAAGTAATTGGCTTAGTGCCGCAATGCTGGGGTGGATTAAATCGGCAGGGCTTCTCTAACGAGCATCTCCTGGGCTTCCTGGGTGCCTAAAATGTGCCAAAGACACGAGCGGCTCGAAGGCGACTAGCATTGGAGAAACCTTGTTGTACTTCCTCACCATCCCCATGAGAGGTGGTGGGAGTCGTAGCGACCAGCCGAGATGCATAAATCGGGTGGGATAAAATGACCAAAAAATGTATCGGCCATTCCAGAAAGTATTACAAACAAAGACATATTTGTCTTGTTTTAATGAGATACGTTCCAGAAAAAAAAAATCTTAATTAATAATTGCCTTGACATAATATTCAGAGCTGCTTTTTTTCGTTCATTTGCATAGCTCAAAAGTGTACTGCTTTTATTTTGACTAAAGACATGTCACACTGCCTTAATACAAATCACAACAAAATAGTGCAAACGGCATTTTAATTAGAACAACCAACAAAAGTTCTGATTGAATTACAATTGCTTGTGCAGACACCTGATTCCTGAAGGATAGGGGATATCAATAGTGATCCGATGGGTTTCAGTGACAGTTTTACGCTCATTATCACTATCTAATGCTGTGTAAGTGTATTACTTAAGTTACTTATAATAATATTAGACTTATTAATAATAATAATAATAATAATAATAATAATATAAGATTAATCAGTCGTGACTATAAATGTCAAAGGCTTTCAAATATGTATTTTAGACTACCTTGCATGTCAAACTCTGACCCACAGGATGAAAGGTCTCCCTCATTTATTCCCAGTGCTTCCATCAGCTGCTCCACATTGGCTTGGGCTGTCTGCTCGCCATTGCGGTCCCCTATCTGTCCAGAAAGATTTGTTATATTCAGTTACCTTTACCTAGCAATGCCTACTTACTTAATTCAATTTTAACAGTGGAACCATAAATAAAAGTCATGGCTTCTGCTATTAGCATTTGCCATCATATAAAATTCCCCCAGAACAGGTATAAGGACTTAATAATACAGTTACACCTGCATAATACAGTTACACCCCTTTGTCTGACATCCATTTTCTAATTTTTCTTACATCTTCAACTTTCATCTGTCACTGTGCCCTAACCTTTTTACTGTTGTGTCCCAGAATGTAGCCGGCGATAAAAGAGATAACCAATCAACACAAATTGAATTCCCTGATGAGGCGATTGCTGTCATGTCAGTTCAGAAGCTAAATCCCCTCAGAACAGACGGCAAATAAAAGCTTTGAGAAATAGAAGGCTAATCGTGCTTGGTTGAATCCCAGCCGTTCAGTACTTGCTTGTTTTGTTTCCGACATTTGTGACGTGGGACCCCACACAAAAGAACAACTGGGAGTGCCGTAACTACACTACATTACCCAAATAACGGTTAAATTGAGAACATTGAACTTATCTTGCTTATGTAAATTCAAATGTAAACCTAAAATTGATTTCAGGGGTACTAATTAAATTGTTTGAATGTATAGGCTTTGTTTTACTCTGAAATCAAAAGTTCAACGGTTGTGCGTAACGGTTCAAGTAGTTTTAGTGACTTTCATTCATTTTAGTTACTTTGGCATGGGATTTTGTAATTTGCTTTTGATATTGCATCAATAGTTATTAAAATTCTTAAAAATTAAAAATGTTGTTCGTCAAAAATAGTTACTTGTCCATCATCTTTCCTCTTTACAATGTGCACAGTACTGCTGTGTCAAGGCGTCCTAGCATTTTTCTTGTTTGTCTATTATGCCCCTTTCTGGAAATTTGACAAATCACACCCTATGTATACCCAACCACCAGCCACATCCTGGTTTAAATAAGTAACGTGAGGCAAGGTCTTTTGTGGCCATGCACAGTAATAATATATGGAATGAAGATTTCATTTTCACTCTCACTTGAGAGTGAGAATGAGTGACACAATAACACTAGTATTCCTGATTAAAGCTCAAAATCCAAATTTTACTTTTCCTTTTCTGAAACGACTGTTCTGGAAGGCTGAGCGCTAGTAGGTTTCCTGCTGTTGTAAGGCAGGTGGTGAGAATGCACTCCTGAGTTGGACTGTATGCCCCGTACCTCTTTGGAGATTTCCAGGTGTCTGTGGGCATAGTGCAGTCCCTGCTGGTGGTTCCCCAGCGACACGTAGGCGTTCCCCAGGCTCCAGCACGCACGGCCCTCTCCGACCCTGACAGAGGAAGACAACCCACATGAGTCCTCTCACTTGGCGGGCCGGCTGTGTTAACAAGCGTCGGAAGTGGAATGCGTGGGCTGTGTGAGACATTCGGCAGTACGCTTGCCGTGTGTGTACGAGTAGCACCTCGCAGGCCAAGGAGAAATCCTTCTAGAGTTAGCTCGCACCTGTCCGCCAGCTCCTGGGCGATAATGAGGTGCTTCAGATGGTAGTCGATGGCGCGCTCGTACTGCTGCAAGAGCGTGTATGTGTTGCCCAGGCTGTAGCAGGCCTGGGCTTCCATCACCTTATCCTTCAGCTGGTGGGAGAGCTGCAGCGTCTTCCTAAAAGCATGTCATTGGTGTGGTTTGATGAGGTCAGGTGAAGCAAGGGACCGAGATTTGGGAGAGAACACATAATAGGCATGGTGACAACGTCTTTTTGTGCAAGTGAATTGTTTCTCTGCTTACCGGTAATAATCAGTGGCAGTGCTGAACTGTCCCAGGAACACCAGGGCGTTGCCAAGGTTACTGTAGGCTCTGCGCTCTGCTGCCTTGTCGCCAAATTCCTTGGCAATGGAGAGGCGCTGCAAAATAAGTACCAATAACTCTAACACCATTATGTTACACATTCATAGCTTTAACTTTACCACTGTCATAGGGCCAAGAATCTCACCTCCCGGTGGAATTTAATGGCCTCGACAAAGTTTCCCAGCAAGTAGTGGGTGTTCCCCAGGTTCCCGAATGCCCTTCCCTGGGCAGCCCTGTCTCCCAGTTCTTTGACGAGAGACAGATTCATCCTGATTGGCACAACATTAAGCGCAACTTAGTTGGTAAAATAGTGTGTTCACAGACAATCAGAAAAACAAATCCGCCAGCTCTATGAATCTCATGTAGTACGTATGTGAGTATTATGTCATATATCCCCGATGCCCTTCTTCTATACTATATCACAGTTACGCTACATTAGGAAAATGCCAGATAAAAATCTTGTTGGAAACAAAACAGATGTTCCTCACACAGAATTCAATTGGTTATCATAAACCTGCCAGTCATTTCAAATGTCAACAGGTGTGCTCTGAGAGGTCACTATTTTACTAGTAAGGTCTTTAACCCAACTCTTTTTTTGATAATTTTGTTTGATGTTTCCCTAGAAATACACATCCTGAACCTTGTGCAAACATGGCCAAAACAAGCATGCATCACATGTGCTTATCTAAACTTCTAAGATACACATTAAAGAAAGTCAGAAATAGTGTAAGCAAGCAGGAACACAACGGATATTACAATTAATTTTATTATAATTTATATATAAATAATACTAGTAAAAAACATTTTTTGGCCTAAGAGGTTTCTCTTTTATCCGTGCAGTAGTAGACACAGGCTTGGCACTACACTTAGAGCTCAGGTCATACACATTTCATTTTTAGCAATGCTGGAAAAGGTCATGGACCTGTCTGTTATATTTCCATAACAAACATGAAGGTGTACTCAGTCATTACAAACACTTGGTTTAAACTAGCTGTGGAAAGAAGTCGTTCTCCATTCTGACCCTTTCAGATCTATTGTGTCTGAATTGTGGGTGAAAATAGCTCTTCTGCTATTCTAATTGACTGCCCCTGGTTTCCAGAGGGACTTCTTAAACCCAAACACCAGTGGGACTTGTCTTCTACAGAGTGCTACCATAATGAAGCGTCACGGTCAAAGTGTTCCAAGGAAATGAAAATGCGCGCTAGGACAGTTTCAGAACATTAAGGGGAAAAAAAAGAAAAAAGAAACACCATTTCAGGATAATGAGCGGTGAGTCCATGCATTAAAACAGGAGATAAGATGGCGTTCCGCCACAGGGGACTAGCTGGGCTCTCTGAAGGAAAAAAAGGAATGGATGCTGAGCAATACTCGAGGGTCCTTTGTGTATCAGAGGACCTTGCTTATCCAATTAACAGCTCTTTATCAGTCTTTGCTTCTCTTTAACGTCCAACAGGGAGAAGACCTCGTTGAGCAGGCACATCTGCTGAAGAAGATGCTCTTCCTACGAGCACTCACTCGGCAAATACCACTGACGTGGTCGAGCAAAACGCTTTCGTAGTTCACGTCTGTGGTTTTCAAGCAATTACCCTAGCATGAAACTTGAATGTTATGATTGTGTTATAAAATTTGGATTTATTATCCATTGATGCTAACAATGACAATCATAAACCTAGCTGGTACATCTGTACATCTGTAGATGGATAAAGGGGAAAAAAACGTATATTGCGTGTTTTGGCTGGATGGTGCCTAAGGGAGACTTACTCATAAAATTTTGTGGCCTTCTCTAGTGTTGCTCTCACATCAGGGGGCAGGTCTTCAGAGTCCTGGGTGCAGCCCCAAGACTGCTGTTTTCCCTTGGCATGGAACACGTTCCCGATGTTGTAAAGTGCCCTGGCCTCCCCTACCTGGCAGAGAACACAAAAAAAAAAGACTAGTTCTCCATCTGACCCTTCCGCAGGTTGAGTTAAAGCAGTATCTCATAATGAGCGGAAAGACATTACTCATGATGATATCACAGTGACACATTGATAATTGCAACCCAGTTGTGAGTGAAGGTGTTTCAACGAGTCCGAAGAATTCACCAGTACCTTTGTGGTTTTGGTTCCTTGCGACATTTTGCAAGAGTTTCTAAACTGAAACAGTAAAATAACGCAGAAACACTAAAGTGTCATACATCGAGTTATAGCATCCTGTTAAGCCGCTCAAACATGCAATCAAACTGTTTTACAGAATTCCTTTCCAATTTTGCATCTCATACCTGAGTGTTTGCGACAGGGGTGCATTTCTCAGTTTTGGCAATTTGAAGTACTGGGTGGTGTACCTTGTCTTCCTGCTCTCGGGAGATGTCCAGGTGTCGCTGGCAGCACACAACTGCCTCGTCGTAGCGTCCCAGGACTTTGAGGGTGTTCCCAAGGTTACCGCTGGCTTTGCCCTCCCCGATTCTGTCCCCTATTGTTCTGAAAAGCAGAGAGACCATGAGACCTGGGATTCAACTATTATTATCTCTGGTTTTAAGCACAGGCAAAAATTAACTATATATAATTTATATAGCATGGAAGCCGTGGGCGTGGGCCCGGGTGGAGCCGTGGTGGGTGCAGATCTTGGTGGTAGAAGCGACTTGGTGTTAGTGGGACTCTGCAGCGAACAGAGATCTGGCAACTTGGTCACACACCTATGTGTGTGTGTGTGTGTGTGTGTGTGTGTGTGTGTGTGTGTGTGTGTGTGTGTGTGTGTGTGTGTGTGTGTGTGTCAGGAATTGCCATGATGAAGAAAGGGGGAAGGGGAATACTTGTGGAATTTACATTATGGACATTATGTTATGTAAATCAATGCAATACATTTTGACAAGAAATGAATTTCTTGTGAGCCAGCATCATTATTAATTTAAAATTATCTTTTAAAATGTAAATGAGGAATTAAAATAGATTTGGAATCTGAAAAGTCATTTCCTTTTACTCTTTGTGGATAGACCCTGCTCTAACGAGACCCAGATGCTCTATGGCAAATTTGAGTCAAGGGATGACCTCAGCTGGTTCTTATTAGCAGTAGTCTCACGTGGGTCAATTCCTGGCCAGTTACGTCAGATTTCAGCTTGTCAGCCACGCCCTGCTGGCCTTGTTTCTGTGTACTTATTCACTCCACATTAACATTTGCGTCTGTCTTCTCACTGAACGAAGGTGTACATGATGTGTATAGCCTTTGGCTGCAGAGGGTTGAGTAATCGGTATAAGGTGATCAAGGCAGAGATGTAGTCACCTCGCTGGAAGAACCCGGTACCATTGAAGATGTTGAAATCTACTCAATAGATGGTACAAAAGGTATTCTGGGCAGATTATCACTGTATTTTTCTTTTTTTCTCTTTGTTTCTGAAAATATTTTTACTATCTTTTACTTATCTGCTGGTTCAAAGTGTATTCAAAGTGCAGATAATTGGGGGTTGTTTTCCATACCTGGCCAGAGTGAGGTCGTGTTTGTGGTACTCCAGTGCCTTGGCGTACTCCTTCAGGTAGAAGTAAGCATTGCCCAGCTGGCTGTAAATGGCACTGAGGGTCTTCAGGTCTTCTGTGCCCACCTGGACGGCAGCCTCGAAGAATGCCGTCCCCCCCTTAAAGTCGCCAGCTTTGCAAAGCCTCTCTCCCTCCAGGGCCAACTCCAGGCAGGAGGCCTCCATCCTGGGTCCAGACGCAGACAGACACAGTGTCAACCTCTCACAAAATCACACTCTCAGTGTAAGAATAATATTACAGCCCAAACCACCAGAAAGGGCTGGATTTTGGGTGGGCCTGTCTGACCTGTGTATCACTTAGGGGCCCTGGTAGTGAATTTTAGCTGGGCCAGATGACTCTTAGCTGCAGCTCTGGGTAAAACCAGAGAAGCATGGCCAAAATTTGGATTATGTTTGGACTACAGCAGCAAGCTTGCTCCATGAACAGTAAACCCACAACTTTCTCAAAGTAGACTATCCCTCAGTCAGCAACCAGCCTTCTGCCCACTCATAGTCTGAAAATTCATAAAAACCCCTACAACAATCCATAGAAAAACTTAAAGACTTAATTTTCTTCCTGCTTTCATGAAAGGACCAGTGCACAATATGACACACTCCATCACCCATTTATATATAAAAAACTGACAGAAGCAAATGTGGCATTGCCTTCCTGCTCCTTTTCTTGCTATCAAAGCGTAGGTTTAGCTGGTTAAGCGAGGACTGGCTTTTACACAGATTTTGGCACAAAAGAGCTTTGCTTGGTGTCTCACATTGTACATCAGGAGGTTCATAACATTCTGAGGTTTTTCAAAAGGAAGATAGAACGCCCATCTAGACTCAATCTGCCCTTTCTTTTATGTCGCCATAGCAACTGTACATTGAAGGGGCTTTGCCAGGAGGTGTTTAGCCATTCTCTAAATGTCAGCCAGCAACTTGCATTTCTCTGGCTCATAAATGAAGTAGCACATTTCGCTCCCCCTAGCCTGGTAAACCAATCCTAATTCAAAATGGGATGAAACAAAAATAAGGTAAAATAAGGAGGGCAGTGCGTCAACGCACACCTCCATTCCCACAGAATATTAGAATGTCCTTGTAATGTACCACAGGGTACAGGAACCCAGTTGCAGTACTGAGAGGGAAGGTCAGAGGGGCGTGGGTCGAGTACCAGCAGAACAGAACAATCAAGATTGGGCAAAGACGTGGTCAGGGGCAAAAGTAACAGTCAGGCGATCAGACAAACAGAGTTGAGAGGAAAAGACAAAGTCATGGCCAGGCAGGACTACTCAAAGACACTGTTGTGAAACTGAAAAGACTTTACAATGAGTGAGGGTTAGTGATGGGCTTGTATATGTGGAACAGAAAACCGAGTTGGAAGGTGCAGGGCCAATGGGAGCAGAAGGTGATTGAAACAGTGCACATGGGCTTCAGGAATGTTAATTGAATGATTGGAGAGACAAGTGACTGATAACATCTACTGCGGAACTGGAGCTGTGTTGTGAACTGTGAAAGTCCTTTTAGGACAGATAGGATTTATGGGGGAAAAAATGTAACCAGCTGGTTCAGGAAGAACACCTAAAATGAAACCTACAATTAAACTAAACATGACTGATTGACTCGACTGCTTAACACTTTTATTGGTGTTATTGCTGATGTAATTCCCATTTAGGGAGGGATGTATTATTATGATTATTGTTATTATGATCATTATTTATAAGTATTCATGCACACTTTTTGCTTTATTGCTTCTCAAAGCAATCTGGGGTGACAAGCAGGTACCTCAAAATGTTTAAGCCCCATTGTTGCATGTGAGCAGACTTAATGAGCATCAAGGACTGTGTGGGAGTCAAACAGGGTGGAGGTACAGTGTCAAGGACATATTGGGAGGTATTTTTGAAACATTGAGTGGAGCAGCAGGAATTGTGGAAAACACAAAACGAGCACAATAATAAATGTTCTCTGCTGACTTGATCTGCATACCTTGTGCGGTCGCTGCAGTGCCTGTCCGTGATAAGGCTAGACAAGTATTTAACTCCACTATCTTCTGTAGTATTAAACAAAAAATTTGGAAACAGCTAAAGCTTGACAGTTTTGTGCCACCCCCTGAGGTACATAAACTTACCCCAAGAGTTACCAGAAATTCTCGAATCTTTCTGAGTATCAGCAAACTTGGACGCATTCTTTCTCATGTTAGGATGTCTGCTAATTTGCATTGAAACTGATTAAGATTGAGAAGAGAAAGAGCTCTGCATTGAGCTTGGGTCCTCAGCTGAAGTAGTGTATAAAATCGTTGATGTTGCGTGATGTTGGACACTGATTAATTAACATCTGTGTGACATTTTGAGTGGCTCTTAATGATTTCTAAAGGTCTATGAATTATTCCTTTGGCGTCACGTCAGCTCTTAAAATGGAAAATGGATAGGAATGGTGCAGGAACTTATTTTAGTTTGCATTGTGTTTTCCACCTGTCCTCGTACGTAGCACAATCTCAGTCCTTCGATGGTCAAACATCCCTGTTTGTCATAGAAAATGAGATCGCTCTAAACCCAAGCACCATGCTCAGAATATATATGCAACATTTTAAAAGCTGCAGGTGACGGAATTCAGGCCTTTGGAAGTGAAGACAGTCCAAGAGACCAGGTGAACATTCAGCCTTTTAAAAGTGAAAAACTATATAAAAATAAAACGTAAAACAGTGTTTTATTTAGTTTTTACTGTAACTTTGGTGATTAAAAGACTCTCGGCAAGATGTAGGCGTCAGTGTCTCAGAGGAGGGAACACAGACTGATGACTGTTTCAGTCTCCCCTGTGGGTTGAAGTCGTCAGATGTCCTCTGATCACAGGTTGTCCTATTTCCCCCCGCGTTTGATCCCTGCACTACTTTGGGGCTCTTCTGCTGAGAATGTGACACGGGTCTGCACCTCGCTGAGCGCTTGAAGGGATTTATCGCCGTGTTTCCTGCCCCTCTTTAATTATGAATTATTACGGAGAACCTTTGATGGCTAGCTGTTAGACTTCTAGTGTGTACAGGTTCAGGATTTTATCACACAACAGTGAAACCTGAAACATGTTTAAGTCAACATGTGGATGTCAACTGTACTTCAAGATAATGAAACTACTTATGTTCCAAAATATTTGAACTAACTGTTTTTTTAACCTTGTGTTCACTAATTTATTTTATTTACCATAAACATAACCCTTAACTTTTGAGGGAGATGTTTTGTACACGTCGCGCATTCATCTACAGAAACAGGCTCTACAGAGTTTTAACATTGTTTTCATTAGTTCAGCTATTTCCTCTTCACTGCATTCCAGGTCTATAACCTAGTAGTTTGTGGCTTTAGTTTGGTTTATTCATGCTAAAGATCATTCTGGGATAACATATCTGAAATAATTATTGGGAAAGAAACATTTCTCTTGAACTATGCCTGTAAGAAAGTTTCCCCAATCACCTTATCTTGGTTTATATTGCTGCATTCACTGTAGCCCAACTGTGACAGCTTACTGACTGCTATCAAACCTGGTGTTATGTCAGTAAAATTAAAATTATTTGTGTCAATGCTTTGTGTCTAAAAGACAAATGATTTTTGGTCCATGTTAGCTGCTAGTTAGCAGTAGATAATGTGTCCTTGCTTTCCTTGTCACTTTCACAAGACACCTATAGTCAATGGGTAACCATGGTAATCCGATTACTTATTGATGAAAAACTACAGCATGTCTACAGAACTGTTTACATTGAACTTTTACCAGATAAACAAATCAACTCATTTATCTTTTGTGTTGATGTACCCGGATTCAGCAAAAATATATAACAAGAGAAGATGACCATATAGTTGAGACTGTTGAGATTATTGCTTTGACTTGGTTTCGTGGAAGTTCATGGTTCGCCCATCAGGTGACGGGACAGAGAACTGATTAATGAGAAATGAACAGACAAAAGCACATTCCCTTTGTTCAGGGTCCTGGAAACATTTCCACTGGTAAGGAGACTTGGCTACCGTGAGGGGAACACATGAGACAAAGTGCAGACAAGACAGTGCCTATATGTATATAATTTGTTTGTGTGTATAAGTTTGGGAATTTCTAACGACTGAAACACATCGCTGGGATTATGCATGCTGTTTATTACGAGCTGCTTGTTCAGGGATTGATTAACACCTGTAGCTAGATTATGCTAGCATTGCGCTGGGAGAAATTATTTAAAATATCAAAAGCTGTTTATTATATTGGTGACTCCTTACGGATGGTCAAACTGCAAGGTAAACAGAGCCCGTTTGCAGGGCCGCACAAATTCACACTTGCAGCTGAAATTCACACCCAACTTTTTTCCTTTTTTCCTTTACTTTGCTTGCTTGCATGCTCCAATGACTTTGGAGGGCATTAGGGCATTGAGCCGCTCCTATTATGGTGAGAGAGAGGGAGGATGCCTGTGGCCATGTCTGTTTCTGCAGACCAAATAGGACTGCTTGGAGACAATCGCTCCCTAATTACACGCCTGCGGTCAGCAAGAGACAGCACATTTTCTCGCTCAAAGTAGCCATGGTGCCCAAGGAGAACGGTCCCCGTTTATGACGCTCCCTGGCTCTACTGTTACATTTTAATGGCTTCTTGAGTCAAGAGGCTGTCATACAATATTGAATTTTGTTTGTCAATAACGTTACTCTGACAAGCTGGGCTAAAAACAGCCATGTGTGCCACATTCTCAGTAAACCAGGAGTAAAATTTTTCAAAGCAATTTCCAATAAGACTGCAAAGAAGTGGATCATGGACAATGAAATGACAGCATGAATAATATGAGATTTACAATATCACGTTCATTCCAGCGAGCACGTATAAACATGCACGCCTTGACGAATCCTCGTTCAGTTGAAACCTTGATGCAGCAGAGTACTTCGAAACATGTTTAAATATATTTTCCGAGAACATGTATAATAATTTTTTTTCGCTGCATTAAAAGGCCTGATGGAATTTTGGAGAAGCACAAATTCCAGCCTCGTATCTTGCGCAGATCAATTCTTGCTACAAAACCACAGGCTAGAAAATGTTTGTTTTCTTGGAAGGGCACCAAAATAGTTGAGAAGTTGGAAGCGGAGAGTCAGTACGAGTATGCAGCAAGGGTTAAAAACGGGTATTACAGAACACCAATTCTTGACTAGAAGAAATAGTTAATCTGTCTTCTTGGCAATTGGCAATCAACACGTTCCAAGCTTTTGAAATATACTGATATAGCAATGATCAGCACAGTTCACATTACCCTGCCCTGTTCGTTATACCTGACAAGCAGTGACATTGGTCATTTCGGATCAAAGCAAAGTCTGTCCAAAAACTGAAAGAAAACTTTCCATCAACTTGTTGACTCAGCAGCGTACTGAACTGAGAAATACGCGGGCAGCGACAACGACAGCCACCTGCTGCCGTGTCAAAAAAACAAACAATCAGCACCTTAAGCAAGGGAACCTGGGATGGTCTTTGCATGTTAATATGCAGTCCAACTCCCCCCTTCCGCCCCTGCCAGTGCTGCAGAGATCACGTTTCTGTCCACAGCCTCCCCATTTGGACAATCTCTCTTTGTCCTTTCCTGTTTGCTGTTTGCACAGTCTCACAGGCAGGGGAGAGAGAGCGAGCAGAAGCAAGAGAAAGAACCCAAGGGACACACCTTGGGCAATAAGAACCCGACGCCTGACCAGGGTAGAGATTGGGACAGCTGAACAGCTGTGAAAGGCTTGTGTGCCGTTTCATCTGGAAACGCAGAGACAGTCTCCTACGCCGTGTCAGGGAGGCACCTCTGACATTCATTCCTGCTGCTGTGCGTGCTGTTTACTGCTCTAGAATTCTGTGCTGACTATTCATGCTCCAGATCTCACAGACACGTCCACGACCTACAAAACAAACACTGTTGGCCCAAAAATCTGCCTTGGGCTGACGGGGGGGGGGGGGGGAGAACCACAGAGGAAGCTTTGGTTAAAACCATTTGGCTAGCTGACACGTATGCAAAGACAAGGAGCATTGTAGCCAAACCGTGTCTTGCCTCACTGTTACAAATTCCACTGCCTACGGAGAGGCACTCTGGGGCTTCTGTGAGCTTAGTGTGCTCCAATAACTGCGACTGGATCCGACAAAAAAACGAATAAATCAGAAAAACTCTGCGAGGCATTTAACCCGCAGGTTCGCACATGATCGATACTGTGTCATGTCTTCCTCCAAAGGACCCAGCAGTGAGGACATGTGGGTCTGGGTGATTCCAGGGAATTCTTTTTCAATGGAGAAACTCTAAGAAGGAAGCACTCCCTGCTTCACCCCTCCTGGAGCAGTGCCCCGGTTAAATCTCATTCCTCAGTCCCGCTCCCCTCCCCCACCAGTCAACGACCTCCTCCCAAAACCCCTTTTCCAGAGCCTTACCGTGAGTGGAGCCTCTTGCTGGCTGGTTCCTGCTCCACACCATTAGCAGACTGAGCCATGAACCGGTCCAGCTGCCCTTTTACGTTAATCCCGGCTACTTCCCCTCCTCCACTCTGCTCCCTGCAGCTCTCTCTGTAGCAATGGCAGCAGCTGAGGAAGTGATGTATCTTGCAAATAAATGATAAAAAAAGTAGGCACCTCCCCCAAGAGTGACATCAGAGTGTTTTGTGTCTGTGTGTGTGTGTGTGTGTGTGTGTGTATGTGCTGTCGTCGGTTGCCGCTGAAGGCGGGCTCTTTCCCACAAGCACACGAGCACACTGTCCTCACTGGCACACACTGAAGATACAGCGATCTTTCTTCTGCCTCTTTGTGTCTTTTATGTACACAAAGTATAATTTTATAGATAGTTCTGTTTTTTTTTTGTTTCTTTCTTTTTAGTCAGTTTCACTATAGACGGTCAACTCCCATTTAACTTCTCGGTTTACTTCTCGGTTTTCTATTCCTTCTTTTGAACTTTTGAACGTTTTAGGATTGTTTTTACTTGGCCATAATGTGCACTAGATTATATTAAACTACACATATTTTTGCAAAGGTAAAAGAAAAAAATTTATTAAATGATAACTTTACTTAAATTATGAAGCAATGTTCCTTAGCTAGTTAACACATGCATTTCAATTAAAATTTAATTAAGTGATTTAAATACATTAGAATTAAAAGGATAAATATGAAAATGGAGCTATATATA
>JAOYSI010072772.1:0-20959 GCA_025775065.1 Hiodon alosoides | reverse complement strand
ACTGGCCCGCACAGAGCCCTGACCTCAATCCTATCAAACACCTTTGGGATGAACTAGAACGGAGATTGCGAGCCAGGACCTCTCATCCAACAGCAGTGTCTGACCTCACAAATGCTCTTCTGGAAGAATGGGCAAAAATTCCACTCCAAAATCTTGAGTGGAAGCTGCAAAGGGGGGACCAACTCAATATTAATGCCTATGGATTTAGAATGGGATGTCGTAAAAGCTCCTGTAGGTGTAATGTGTGGGTGTCCCAATACTTTTGTCCATATACTGCATATATAAATAAATAAATAAAACTGTAGGTGGGCTATGGAGTTTTGTTCCATGAGTACTTTTGCTTTGCTGGGGTTTGCGGTACTAATCAGTCAAAGAGGAAGCTGTGTCGGTATATATGATATTATAAGCTGTGTTGGTATAAATTATTCTATACATATATATCATTCATATTTTATTGTGATAACCATTATAAATTCTCTTTATATGCTCATTTGTACTTCATTGGATGTGGAGTGACAAATAGCAATGACAGTGGAGATATAAGTAAAGGACGCCGTCAGGGTGATTTATTTATTTTTGGTTGTAGCACCACTGCATTATTTAAGGAGTAATGTAGTTACAAACAATTAATGAAGGAAAATGCATCAGTATGCTTTTATTGTGAATGTGTTGTTGGAAAACAACGGCCCGAAGTCTAAAATGGGGGAACGTTACAGCTTTATTTCAAATGCACAGAATGACATCTTAGTAGGCCTCAATAGGGTTTGTAAAACCCACTTTTGACATTTACATACTTATTCTCTACCTACTCATGATAATACTTTGAGGCTGTAGCCTATGTTTTGATTCTTATATAGCTGGGGTGAGACCATGTCACTGAAGAGCAAGTCAAGTCAACTCAAGTAAGTATCAAGTCTTCACATCCAAGTCCGAAGTAAAGTCCAAGTCATGAGAATCAAGTTACTGTATCCACGCTAAGTCAAGTCCTAAAGTCTCAATAGAAAAGCTTTCTATGCCAAACACAAAGCATTCCTCTAATCAACAGGAGCACAGATATTTTCCACAGTTTATTTAATAAGGTGTTTTGTCAATATAACAAAGTTCATACTGCAAATCAGCCAATTAATAATCTCCTTGGGCTCAACACAAGATACAATCAGTGTTATAGATATATAATACATTTTATATATTTTTTCTTTTTCGACATGGGAAGCCCTCAATTCTTGGTTTGATGCATTCTGTGGTTTCATCTTAGTCAATATTCTTTAAGTGGGAATACTTGGGGTTGCACATAGTTGTTGTTTAGCAGGAGGAATTTTTCCTCTTGAGTTGAGACATTAACATTTGTACAGCAGTTATTAATGCAGGGTAGATTTTCTGGGTCACTACAAATGTGTTTCTCACGCCAGTTAAAGGGCATGCCGTCAGTGAACGCCTGGGTGTAATATTGTGATCGTCGTTTTAAAAATTTGAAACAATAATGTCTTTCTTCAGAAGCTGGCAGGAATGATAGGCCCATGTGTGCTCTTACTTGCGTCAGGCTACAGGTTATGTGCGTCGATCGCCATTAAGCCTTATTAACAACCAGTGTCCAAGAATATCTCTAGAGCATGGAGTCTAATCTGTGCAGCTTTACACAGAAGTCAAAGTCGTGTGAAAAATGCCTAGTTAATCATTTCTTATTTTTCACGTTATTTCTAAAGAATTCTCTTGCCTCCATGTCACTTGTCAATGATTTTTGCTGAGGCCAGATTTATTTTTCCATGAGCTGTTAAACAGTAATGGACAATTCCTCTTCCCTTTGTGCGCCACAGTCTGAACGTGTCACTTTGACTTACCGATCGAAAAGACTAATTTGCAAACTCTGCCATCTATAACATCAAGTGGAAAAATGAATTCATCAGAATCGAGAGAGCCTGTTCTGGTCTAGTTGTCACATTGGCTCCGGAGGTGTGTCGGATTCACCACAGCTTTCAGCCGCTAGTCCTGGATCATTCACCATGTAGAAGAGATTTGGTGGCCGGACTACACGCTTTCTCTTCAGTTTCCCCTCCCTCTCTTCAACTAATTCTTCTCGTACCATTTAGCTCGGAAGCACACAATTCACTATTATGTTTTATTGGGAAGAGCCGTTCATTATATTTCAGTAATTTTGCATGGCCTAACCAGGCAAACCCTATACACTGGGCATGGTGCAGGGTACACCCAGGATCGAACTGCAGTCCATTTCAGGGCAGGAAACGTATAGACACTGCCAAGTCATTGGACCGTGGACCTGAGCACCCACAGGTAACCCACGGGAACACAGGGAGAACTTGAAATCAACAGACAAACAGTGACTCGAGTCAAATCCAGGACCCTGGTGATGTGAGGCACTGGTGCAAACCTCTGAGCCACCCTTCCACACTTAATTAGGAGAAAATAGTCCACACACATAATCTCAGTGATAAGCAATAAAAAGGGCAAGTCATTTTTTTTTTTTCAGAACAAAAACGCATTTTGCCAGACGTACACACGAGCAACAATATATGGTCAGGGATTCTCCTTTGAATATGCTGAAGTTTTGTTGATTTTTATTAAAGTTGGTGCTTCTAGACAGAGTACACTACCTGAGTTCACCCTGTTCTAAAATCTGTCTATTTTTCCTCTGGTTGATGTACTGGAAGTGTAAAATAGCACAGACAGTTGTGCTTGCCATATGGAAACATACTAATTGGGGCTTATTAAAACTTGACCTAAAGTGACGGGCCCTAAAAATGAACCCATTATTTTTTGTGTAATTTCACAGCTCCGTTGCCACTAAAAGGATGGAATAGCGAAGTTCTTTAAGTTTTGGCGTTTTTCCCCCCCTCAATGTTTACGCTCTGCCGAAATGCCTAATCTGATTGAATTTAATGTTGTTTCACTTGTATCAGCTAAGATTGCCTAGGTTAATAGATTCTCAACTTTATACAGAATCTGTTTTACGAGGCTACAATGATGCAAGAATATTCTCTCTCTTTGTCTTTTCTTAGATTACAATTTGTGCAATGCCTAATTATTACTATTACAATCAAAATATTATTAAAGTCCTGCCTATGGACATTTAGCTGATGTTTATTGGTAATAACTTTAGGTATATGAAAAGTTTTACTGCCATGATTTTACGCATATTTTAATGCAGTTGTAATATGCCCTGAATATATTCAACGTTCTCTGAGACCAATGTATTTTTTAGAGTCTGAAGAGGCATTTCACAGAAGGGTTTAAATATTTTATCAGAAGTAGTATGGATGGAATCAGGGAAAAAAAAGTGGTTACTTAGCAACTGCGTCTGGGCTATATAATTAAATGACTGAACAAGCAATATATAAAAAAATGCCCATGAGTTCACACATAAAAAAAACAACATCTAAGATTGCATCTATTTAATTTAAGAAACATTTTAGAAAATTTTGATATTTGCTTATTAGATTTACTGTAACTTTTGAATTGTTTTTTACTGCACAATAGCAGGTTTTTATGTTTTACAAATAATAATAATAATAATAATAATAATATATTTAATTTGATAAAATATTTGGTCCTTCTCAAAGGTTGCAGAGGATTGTAGATGCCCACCATAGTGGACAATGGATTTGGATGACATCATAGCCTGCCAATCAGGACCCTTCTTCACTCCACAGGATTTTTTTAGGCGGAAGTTGTCCATTGACACACAAGCCAGGAGTCTAAAATATCAGGCCTTTAAGTAGGGGAAGGTGCAGGTGGCCTGCATGCTAAAACAAATTTAGCAAATTTTGACAAACACACTCATGCTCATAATTACACCATTGCACAGGTTTGTCCTGTTCTGTGTAAGTGACATTGCTAAACTGTGAAAAAACCTCCGGTAAATTTTACTAAAAAAGGCCATTAGAAATCCTAAGCACTCCATCTTAAACCTCCAAAGTCCAGGAGTTTGCATGACCTCTCCCAGATGATGTCCGTTTTGTTTTGCCATTTCATAAATATTACTACAAGGTTGAGTCAGTCTATTTTAAGTCAGGAGAATGTGTGCGGTCCTGATCCTGCCACTCAAAGTTTTCACTGGAAAAGGCTTTGCCCTTATCATGACCCTGTGTGTCAGTATGTTCATATTTTCAGGTCAAGGCGTGACAGCGCCACAAGGAAACCTAAGTGCAGTGGGGAATTCAGTGGGGACTTGGCAGAACAGGAAGTAACATCAGATAAGAGAATTTGCAGTTGTCATTTTCTATCGGTGTAACAACTGTCTCATTTTACGTGCAGGGTGTGGATTTCATACAGTACTGCATTAAACTCTGGGTTTGTGTTTAATTTCATATACCAGGTCAGAACCAGCAAGTGTAGTACAGGAATGTGCCTGTAATAGATTTAAAGGACAGGGTAAAGGGATGCTTTGCACATGAAAATACTTTTGGAAATGCAAACATTGCATCAGTACAGACTCTCAGAAATTATTCTGATAAATGGACAGGCAAGTCATTCCTCCAACTGCTTGTTTTCTCACTAATAAATTAACTTTTAATGCAGAGCATTTTCACAACATCCGCATTCATCGCTCACTGGCCTAATCCTTTATCATGCCTTAATGCTTCAATTTCTTCCTAAATTAAGGTGGTGGTGGAGAAATTAATGGGTAAAGAGAATTGCTTTTTGTTACATGCGTATCAAGCGTAAGTGTAGGAGATGCATATTGAGAGGGGCAGGATAATGAGACGTACCTACGTAGCCCACAGACTGAGAGGAGAAAAAAACGGAACGGTTAAGGTATGTTTACAGAATAAAAAAGTGAGTGTAAAATCAGACAAGCAATCTCTGCATGGCATTATCCATTAGTTAATGTCCTTTTACAAAGGAATTATGGGGATAGAAAAAAAACAGAATTGACATTAGTGGCGAAAGGCTGGTATTGGCCATTTTAGCATGCTGTTTCCAAGCAACTGAAACCTAGAAAAATACTTTTTACATCTTTTGGAAAATCCATTAAGAGACTGGCCACTGAATAAAACAAAAAGAGAATGATTTAGAAATTTCCACAGGGGGTTGTTTTCTGCCCATTCTGATGAAAAATACTTTAGAACAAAATTCATCTGGAAGTTAGATTTGATACTAAGAGTTAGAACTGTAAACATATTCAAATTACTGTTATAACAGTGAGGTTCTTCAGAACTGCCCCACCCCCAGCAATTACTACATTTAAAAAATATTTTTAATTATTAACCTTTTTTTTTATTATTCATCACATTTATTTTAATGTCTGGTCTTTTAAAGGAGGCCTTGACTCATGCACCGACATATTTGTCAAAATATAAACCGGCCATTATGATTGAGAAAACCGTTTAGAGTTTAGTTTAAATATATATGTTATTATAATTGAATCTTGTGCAGGGATCGTAACAGTTTATGTAGGCTACTAGTAGTATTTCATATTCCACCCAACATTTCCATTTCCCCATCCTGATGAAACATGTATGGACTTTGTGACATTAGGAATATAAATTAAATCCGTTGATAGAAATGTCTATTACACTTCACTCAATCTTCTACTACAAAACCCCCTCAAAAATACTAATTTATCGTTAAAGCCATTTCGTTTTGTTATATTTCAAAAGACTCTCGTTTATGTTCCTTGATAGTGAATTATTCCTATTGTTGTTTGAAGGATTTATTTATTTCATTTTCCAATGTAATAGACTATATGATAGTATTCCAGGATATTACTGATGTTTCACTAACGCATTGGACCGATAGCTGAAAACGATCATTTCGTCATGTTACATTACAAGTTACGCTATTAAATTAAACGCAAAACTGCTGGGTATATGCGAAGTGCATCTTTAATATTTGATTACTGTTATATTTAATTACGACGCTTAAGTAAAGAAGCTTGGTCCAGATTTCGAATGCAGCCAACTAACATAAGGAGTTCAACAGTTGCAGGAGGAGAGTAATTTGTAATTAAGTGGCACTTCGTGTATTTGTAACGCTGACGCCAGAGTGACGTTAGAGTCAGCGATTGGGGCGGTCCTTGTCGGGGGTCTCTTGCTGATAGCTGAGAATCACCCTGTTCATTCAGTGCCAGAGCCCGGACACTCAGCATCTGTTATCGGGACCACTGGGTAGGTGTTCTCTTCTTGCAGGACTATACAGTACATGTTGTTGTCTGTTCCTTTATCGTCTTCCATCTTCTTCATAGAGTTAATGATAGAAGTTTTAGACCAAAATTATGGAAGCTGATTGATGATTCCTAGCCAAACACCAACAAGATGTTACACAAGAAAAATACGCATAATTTTATTCCTTACAAAAACCCGAAGTGCGCTTCGATGTAATATTGTTATCAATTTTGGAAATCGTGTTTGATTTGCAATTACCGGACATTTGCTTTCGTACAATTATCTATTAATGATAAATTTGTCTGATTATTCGTCTCATTATGTGCGTGTTACTGCGATAAGTTTATGCATGCGATTTTCGAATTATGTACTGTACAGAAACGCCAAAGTTATCGATTCTGACGTGCCTGCAGTCCTTTGTGCTGAATAATGTGTCCAAAATAATGCTGAATTTCCGCAGTTGCAGCACATCAGTGTCTTTTCTCCCCTTCCAATTCGGACTATTAATGTATTTTGTTGGTGTGCAGACGCGCACTGTTTCATATATAAACATCATCACACATCTCCAGTTCTTTGGCAATTCAGACTGACAGTTTCACGATAATATTGTGTCGTTCACAATTTGCTCGTTTAGTCTAATGAATGATAAGTAATTCAGTTTTGTATGCATTTCCTTTCCTCTCCAGGACAACTTTTGCCTTTATAAAAGCTTGCTAAATCAACAGAGTTACAGTAAATGGTAGTTGAGAACATCTCCAGTGGGGACAGCAACGCCCAGATAAGCTGAATTCAAATAAAAGATATGGTGTTTGCTCGACCCAAGAGTATAAGACCACAGAAGAAAAATTTCCTAGTAGTCCCAGCACCTTTCTCTGCCGAACTCGATGGGTGCCAGAAGCGCCCTTCTCTTATTCAGTCTATGGATTCGTCGAAACGGCAAGTAGTGTACTGTCGGAGTAGGGCTTCGGGAATGAACGACTGGAGGAAAGCGCAACACTCGCTCGTCAGGGTCGTGACTATCAGAGAGGACTAAACCCTCGTCTATGCCTGTGAAGAAAGTCGTATAAAGAGAGAAAAAAGACATCATCGAAACTTAAAAAAAAAAAAAAACTAAACAAAACAAACCGTTAGGCCATGGGTATAAAACACATTTTGCTTCTTTTGATATATTTATATTTTGATCCTCTGAACGTACAATGTGCAGCTACAGACAAGAAGATTAGGAATGTTCCTAAACGGACGCAGAAGGTGAAAGAGGAGAATAGTACCGCCTTACCTCCAGCAGCTACACGGAAGATCACCCAGATCCAATCACCGGTCGCTGGCAATCACGAAACTTGCCTCGGTTACTACGACGTGAGCGGGCAGTTTGATAAAGAATTCGAATGCAATAACACCGACCATCGTTACTGCTGTGGGAGCTGTTTCTTGCGGTTCTGTTGTCAGTTTAAAGGAAACAGATTAGACCAGAGAATTTGTACCAATGACAAATCACCAGACTGGGTCAAAACTCTCCCTCCATCCCCTGTGCCGACAGGTGACACTTATGATCCGAATTTGGATCAAACTAACACAACCGTCTACATCACCTGTGGGGTAATTGCTTTTATTATTGTCCTCGGAGTTTCTGCAAAAGTTGCTTATGACAAATCAACCAGACCCCCTCAGGAAATGAATGTTCACAGGTAAGCAGGGAATTTCCATATATACGACAGAGGCATCTTTCATCTCTTTCCATAAATACCTATAATTTTTCACCCTTTTATTAAAAAATTGTCGGCATGAATAATATTGTATGAATAATTCCATGTGTTTGCAAAAAAAATCTATTTTAACAGTTTGACAGATTTTGTTGGTAGAATTGCGATTTTTGTTGGCAGAATTTTATGCATTTAATGTTTTTAATTTGATTAATGTCGTTAAGGTTATGACTCCAAATACCCACACCAAACAGCCTCATGGGTTCCATAGTGTTGCTAGTTCAACAATGTCTGAAGTCACAACAACAGGTCTTCAATTTAATCCTAAATCACTACTTCTATGTGCTCAATAATCTATTCTGAAGACTGGAAACCTGTCATATTTCCCCAAGTGTATTACAAACACACAAAAGTATTGCCATGGCTAATTACCACCCAGAACGTAACAGAAAACAATAAATCACATATCAATCTGGGCTAACCCTTCATAATTCTAAATTAATTTAATATATAACCAGCATGGAATGTATCAGATTATCATTCATTTTCCAGACAACAGACCGAGTAATATATCTCTGTGATATAATTTATTAATGGTTGGTCATAGAACCCAATTGCTATCATTTCTACTTAAAGGAACATTACATCTCTGTTAAGGATTAGGAAGAGTCCATTTTGAATTTTAAACATCACATCACACAGAAGGCTGTTACTTTACAGTCTGCTGGCTGTGGCTACTCCATAACTTATAAAATGAAGGTAGAACAATACTCTGCTCCTGTATAAATTCATGGCCATGCTGTTTTCCTGAATATTGACCCATAAAAAAACCTTAAGAAAAATGCAAATTAAATAACCTAAAACAAAAAAAAAAGAGGAAACATATTATGGTTACAAGGTGGACTTGGCTTTTTTCCAAATATTTGTTTGATTGTCTCCAATAATCTACGCAAAAAATGCAGACAGCATTCTGCAGAAGACACTTTAACAGAAAATATATGTAATGCCAATGGTAGCAAATTGATAATTACTCCCTGAATATTTTTCCATAAGTTCAACTCTGCTTTTATGCTGTGTTGTTTATATTCAGATGTAGATTACTCTTTTTTAGGCATGTGAACTAGGCATTTTATAAATGGCATTTTCAGAAACTAGGGGACAATTCACACCACAGATCAATTCAGGGCGTCTCCAAAGAGACAATGGCATTATTTTGGGGAAAAAAAATACTTAAACAGGTTATGATCTATTAGGTTTCAAACAAACACACGTATAAAAATGGTACTTCAGAATGCCTAAAACCTGCAGACAGTCACTCACTAGGAATGCACGTTTTTCAGTTGCTTAAAAGTTCAGGGTAATTAATGCTACGCAATAGGTCACCTCCCCAGTGTACTGAGAGATGCCTGACACGCAATTTATCACAAAGACACAACAAATGACTGACTCCCTCAGCACCAAACAAGACCATTGAAGGTAATAAATTAAAGTCCTCCCAGTTTGCCCCAAAGGGCACGTTCGTTGGATTGACTGGCACATTTCTGCAATAACTTTCCCCCGAATGCTTTTCAAACAGCTTTTGCACATTACAGAACTCTTATCACAAGGCTGCTGAAAACACGCATGTCACTCGACACATTTAACCTCACAACTGTGCCCAATGAATTGCTGTGGGACACAAGATTCACTGCATAGCTGGCCGCACCTTTCTTGTTAGAGAAGGTTGCTGCTCATCTCCACCTGCTTGGACTTTTGCCACTGAGACACAATAGCCAAACTGTGACAGTGATCCGGATTTTTTTTTTAAAAAGGGCCCTCCCTCTGTGATGTCATTAGGGGTATAATTGACTCCAGACAAATAAAAAGTGACACGTCAATCTTAGACTTGTTTAGTCCAGGATTGACGTCTGACAGCATTGGCAGAAGAGCATGGCGTTTCTCTTGCTTTGTTTTGGGTCTTTCATGGACTCCCTTCTCTCTGGCTAATAACTTTGAATCAAGGGATTGCATTTGAATGGAGCATATAACAATATTTATTTGGTATTAAATCATTTTTACCATCAATGTCAATCAATTATGCGGTTTGCATATCATTCCGCTCTACGAAGGTATTTAACTGCCTGTCTCCATATAAAGTAGTTTCTCAACACTCTAGACAGATATGTAAGATGTTTTGTATTTCCGTATAAATGCTGTTCATTATTACAGAAAAATAGTGTCATTTTATTTTGGGGTGGTTTTTGAAGGCTTTGGTGAAAAATTGTCAAAAGAAAACCTTTAAAATACACAGGGTTAATAATAATAATATAATAACTAACAGTAGTTTACTTTACAAATCTTGCCAAAAAAAAAATCCTTCAACTTATGTTCTTGCCTATATTTCAGTATGATGCTGTATAAAGCAAAATTAAGTACGCCTTAAAGGATAGCTTGGTTGTGTATTTCTGGGGTTGTATTTTATAGTCTCCAATATTAATGTTATACATTGAGTCAACTTAAATTAAAATAATAATTAAATAATAATTTATAGAAGGACATCCACATTATTATCCCCTTTTATTCACATTCACTATTGGAGCTGTTTGGTAATTTACCCAATAGAAGTTCAAAAGTAATTATAAAATTTGTATTATTTAGTCAAATAGTAAATAATCATAATCATGGGCATCAAAATACTGAATCACGTTATAATAATCCGGTCTACCAAAGTAAAAAAAAAAAAAAAATGCTCTTAAGGAGAAATTGAAACAAGCTGATAATTTTTTTTATGTAAAACTTATTTTAAATGTCAAAAATTTCTATTAAAGAATAAATGTATTGTGTAATAGAAAAAATAACAAAGAGAGAATCGAAGATGAACTGGGTGAGATTTTCTGTCACTCCTATTTTGACAGCCAAACTTACCAGCACACTCATAGCTCACTAAAAACAGATACCTCACTCAGTGAAACTGAGTACAATCATTGAGTCAACTGAGTACATTTTGATTGCTCCGAAATGCACCAGATTGCCTCCTTTGCTCGGAAACATGCACACCCAATCATTATTATTAATGTCAGATTTGAAAATACGACAGAACAGCGAATGAGTAGCAGCGCTTCTAACCTGCATTGGTGCGGACAGTGTTTCCAAGCCCTGACCCCGAATTGGTTCAATCAGGTTTTACACAAAGTGGTCACTGCTATCTGATCCTAGACTCTCTGCTGAGAAATAATTGCTTAACGAAAAAGGTGCCAAGGCTCAAAGATTATTGAAGAGATTCTGAACACTAGATGAATATCTGTAGTCCTGTTTTCATGTTGGTTTAATTGGCCGATTTGGTCCTGGATTAATTAGGTGTCACTCCCGAAGGATGCACAGTTGTGGACATTATTTAAAATAAATAAATAAATAGGCAATTATTTTAGAATTTTCTCCTTCCATTTGGAATCACTACTTGGGCTGATCCATCTTGTCTTGCTGATACAAATTCGCCTTTCCGCCACCTGTCTCTTTACATAATGCAGGCTGCACAGCCCACAGGAGAGTTTCAGTCCCTCTCGAGGGCACAGTCAGGCTGTAGGCTCCCCACAAGCCATCCCGAGAAACTGGCCAATGGCGAGTTGGGAGAAGCGCTGCTGTGCTCTGCCTGGTTGAAATCGGCAACTGACATTGTCTAGATTCAAACCTGCAACTTTCAAATCGCAGGGCCTGGTCTGTGCTTGGATGATTGCCTGTCTGTCTTCGCTGAGCCATTTGGAAGGGTTCAATTATTTACATTCGAAACAAGCATGAAAGACAAAGGATATGACCAAAGGATATAGGTTGTTTTTAGTAAAGAGTGCCTAAGTCTGCTCTAACCAGCCTCACTTGTCATGTAAATGTAATGTAAATAACAAACAATGAAGGCATACCAGATGTCACATTATGTCGCTTCATGCCCTCTACGCGAAGAGTGGTCTCCACTGGGAACACCCATATCCCAGAGTTTTTTTTTATTCTCCAGCATCTAAAAAGACTGATGCTGTTTGAATTAACAAGCAAAATCTTTTGTTATGTGAAACACATTTCAGTAACACTTTACATTAACTGTCTCTAAATGCTGTGTATTTAAATGGTAGTTACCCAGTAAATCCATGTGTACTAATATGGACATATACACATGTACACTGTGTAACACTCAGTGTGAGATATTTGAGTACACGATGGTATCTGAATATATTGCTATAAGTGTTACTCATTAAGTACAGTGTAGCTATGCATAATAACATTACAATTATGCTTAAGTATACATGTAATACATGTAAATACACAGTATTTAGAGACACAATTCATATTGTTACCCACATTTCGACCAATAATGTAATTTAACAATGCAACATTCAATGTTCTTTTAATAAGGTGTTCTTAGTCATAAAATCAAATCAAAACTTTGACAACCCGATAATTGCATTTAATAACATTGTTAACAATAGTGTTTTCATCAAGTATATTATTGTAAGTACATAATAGCATTTTCTTTTTATGAGTAGAAGAAATTAAGTATATAAGTGGGGGCGTGCCCAGTCTTCTGAATAAAACCTCCCTTTCGGGGAAATGTATCAAACTAATAAATAAAGGAAAAACAAAGGTTACTCAAAGATCCACCAACATACACCAGCCATAACCCTCTCTTCCTTTTTATGGAGCCCTTTGCTGGCTTTTTAAAAGCCCTTTAATTGTTGACACCTGAGTGCGGTTACAATTAGAGGTGTGCAACAAGGTCCCTTTCAAGGGCGTACTCCGGCTTGGCTGTCCATCATCCCCTTTGAGAGATTTTTCCCTGGGCTTGAGGGCATGGCTCCCGGTGGCGTGCCACAGTATAGTTATGTTAAGTGCGATTAGGAAGTTGAAAATTTCTTCATTTGGCCCAAGGCTTAGGGTCAGGTATTGGAATGTGCATTATCCAAATATTTTCTCCACGTCACATACATGATACAGCATGGCCGGATAGTTGGATAAACTGGTATACATCAGTGTTTTCTGGGGCCCTCACTCATAAAAGCGAGATTCCCACCACATGCATAATTAACAGTTACAAAATTGAACCGTGTAAATGGCTGTGGGCGTTTCTGCCGTCCGAAGACTTTTGCACTGCAGCAGCAGTAATGTGAAAATAATTGAATTTCCTAACGAAACAAATCTGTGGCAGAATGAATGAATGTCTTCTGCTTTCATGATGTATCGGTTCTGTATCGCCTGGTCTCTGACTGTTAGTTCCGTCTGCACCTGGTGTGCCTCTGAAAGAAATAATATTTAAGTTCACCTCGCTTGCAACCATGAGTGATTAACATTTTAAACCGCCCCAGGAAAAACACCAGTGGTAAACAAACATTTTTTTTTTCTTATAAGAAATGTTCGGTTGGGGGGGAGAAATCTTGCCGTGCATAATGTTTCTTTGTTGGGGGAAAAAAAGTATTTTTTTTCCTGAATTCATCACTGTCCCTCTCACTGTTCTGCTTCTTTGTGTGTTTACAGAGCACTTGCGGACATTTTAAGACAACAAGGGCCCATTCCAATATCTCAGTACGAGCGCGAGAACATAACAGCGATTGAGGCATCGCCCAAAGAAAACACGCCCGTCCGGACCTCTTCCAAAAACCACTACACCCCGGTTCACGCATCGAAATCCAACCATGGTGGGTGTGCCTTCCACTCTGTTTGTCATTAATGAGATGGGTTGTGGGAGGGAAACGTGTTTCAGTTTAGATTTAAATTAGTTAATATTTTTGTGCTATATATATATATATAGACAATGGTGGTATTCAAGATGCCTGGGTTAATACAACAACTGTATTAGTATCTAGACTAATGATGACGACGTTTATAAGTTGATCAGTCATAATTTAAGCTATGGTGATGTGACCCTGGTTGCTGCAGCATAATAGTCTATTCCACATTTTGATTCTGTGCTGTTCAGTTAAATAAGAGGGTCAATGGTTATTCAAGGTCTTAAATCACATGGCTGTGAGGGGAATACTAAGCTCTATTGTGTTGGCCATTTGAATTTGTTATGTTATATAACGCATCTTAGCCAGTGAACCATTTTATGGTCAGCCCTTGGCCAATGGCAACTCTGGGGTAATGTCCACGGCCCTCATGACCGATGGTCCCAAACCGGCCATTTGACATGATGGCAGGCAAGCTCAGGGTCCTCAGCCGCAGCGTAATCTCTGAATCGCCCACGCTGACAACCCAGCAATCATCGGATTTGCGCGAAGCAAACTGTTTGAGAAGTTAATTACATTGTGTAAAAAATGGATCAGACCCCCGTCCCTGTCGGAGCCATGGAGATGTGGAAGTGCAGAGCTGTGGGTGGAGGAGATGCCCGAGCAGACACCATGGCTATAGTTGCGCGGGAGGGGACCCTGCGGCGCGAACCGGTGATATTAGCAGTGTAGTAATTAAAGGGAGAGAGGTAGCACCCCCCTGGGAGACACTTCCTGTTCGGGGGGGAGAGAAGCGCTCTTGTGTCAGGGAACACTGGATTCATCTCCAGAGATCGAAGGCTGAGTTTACTGCCAGTTGGCCTGCAGCAGCAGTGACTTTCTCTGCTTCCTGGCATGATTCTGTCTAACAAAGCAGAGAGCCATTGAGTGCTCTGTAAACCTACACGTTTCACTTGATGCTAATGTCAAACAATTCTGGTCAAAAGACTTTTAGAAATTTACAGAATTTTGAAAACCTTTCTTTTTTGTTGCCTATCATGTTTTGTTAGTTTCTGCAACCAGTGAACATACTTTGGGGTATGTCGTGAAAATAGAATCAGTAGAATTAATTTGTAAACGTTAGGGTTGAATTGAAATGCAGCTAATATTCTGTATGTGTTTCGAGGGCATTATGGACACATTGCTCAGATTTTAGCACCTGTGCCCGGGATTGTTGCAAATCATGATTTAATTAATGAAAGTGACACAGATGAGTTTCCATGTTGTGGTAAAGCTGTTATGGATAATGCTTCTGAAAATAGATGTAACTTGAAATGAAAGTCAGTACCAAAAAAAGAGAGAAGAATTCAGTGATTCCGATAGACTGATGCTCACCTTGGCAACTTGTTAAAATAATAAATAAAAAAAACTGATATTAATATTTACTTGCCCAGGAGAATGCTCCCCATGTCACAATTTGGGAACACTTGGTTTGGCTAAATTTGCACTATGCAAACTCCCCAAAATCCCTATAGTCCCATTGCACATGTGAAATCGCATATTCATAGATGAGGGCACTTGGTGAAACATTTCGTTGCTCATCTCAAAACCTCACATCATTAATGCATGCAAAAGCGGTTTTGCCTTGTAAATATCCTTAGATGTTGTTGAGCATGACAGTTTTGCAGATATCAAACACCTGCCCCCTGAGAGAGACAGACAATCAAATTGCCTCCTTGAAAAAGCATGCTTACGTGCCCCAATGTTCATCGCCAGTAGAGGCTTTACCCAAGGTGAATTCTATAATACATTTTCTTGATCTGAGGATGCAATGATTTTTTCTTTAAGGAGCTCCGCTTAGCTACAATTTACCCTCTCGCTGGCCAACGAAACTGGTATGTGTCATTAAGGATTCACAATTTTCCTTATTATGTAATTGCACCAAAAACTGAGTTAATTGTTTTCTTCTTAATTCAGCGCACTGATATGTGTACATTGTATACATTAGTCTCCTCTCAGGCATAATGCAATTTGGATATTTTCAAACTTATATTAACTCTGTTGCTTACGTTAGAGTCAAATGTGCTAGAGCATCAAACATCAAATAACATAGACTGTTTAAGATTTATTTGCACCAAGGTTTGAGAAAAAAACATAGCGTCTATTATATATCAGCCAAACCTGAAGGTCGATCTTCAACAACCCTTGTTGGACATGTAGATCAGAGCTGCTTTATCTTTTGGGCCCCAGATCCTTCATCTTTATAATTTGCACGAAGGAAAATTTTAATTTAGACAGAATGGAAGTTTAATTCTCATCTTGTTGTGCAGGGTTCTGTAAGTCTGCAACATGCAGAGGTAAAGCTAAAGTTAAAACGGTTGGGAAAGGTGCATTTTTTTTTTTTTTTGCAGTAATTTTGACCTATTGTGCAGGTTTCACACTATCCAGATCCCTCACCCCACCGCCACTATCACCACCACCCACATCTATGATCAGCTGGTTCACTTGGAACCCATGCTAAGTGGTTTGTGTGTTTGTGTGTGTGTGTGTGTGTGTGTGTGTGTGTGTCGATTCATTGGAGTGGAATGAATATTTCATTTGAAACAAATGCTACATAAAATGTTAGTCTTTTCTTAACTTCCTGAATAATTTCAAAGAATTCTGTAACAGGTTCAGACACTATTCTTTAATAACATCACTTTAATATTTCAGCTGTACATACATAATCATTGCCTGAGATGCTAAACTAAAATTTAATTAGTCTCATAAAAAAGAATTCACGCCAATAGGCATTCTTAGGTTATGTCATTTTTCCGATAATTTTTCTTAATTTTTTTATTTCTAGTAAAGATAACATTGCATAAGATTTGCATATCTAAATAATGACGTAGCCTTTCCCCTGTGGGTTCAGAAAGCCGTGCCTACGTTCTAATTTAGAAGTTGCCTGGATAAGTACACTATTAGATATTTTTTTACTTCATGAACCTTTGTCCAAGCTTAGTGTTATAAGACATTGCATAGCTAACCAAGGAGTTTCTTAAATCCTGGGAGAGAGAATTGTACCATCTTTGGGGGGATAAGGGTTGATGAAACATAATGATTTCTTGGTAAAACCTTATTGATTCATCACATGTGTGCTTTCCAAAGCACTGACTAGTTCATCAGAATGGCCCAAACTATTTTTCCACACTGTCGATGATTAAAACGGCGCTCGATACTGTCGATTATTAAAACACTGTTTTATACATTCGATGATTTAAATTGTGTTCAATACCGTTGATGATTAATCCGTTGTTCGATTCCATCAATAATTAAAAATTGTGTTCGATACCGTCAATTATTAAAACACTGTTTGATACTGTCAATGACTTAAACACTTTGATACCGTCGATGATTAAAATGCAGTTGTATACTGTCGATTATTAAAACGCTGTTCGATACTGTCAATGATAAAAAAAGAGTTATCGTTGATTATTGAAACATTGTTCAATACCGTCGATGATTAAAATGCTATTCGATACTGTCAATGATTAAAACACTGTTTGATACAGTCAATGAGTAAAACACATTTCGATACTGTCGATAATTAAAACAGCATATAGGAGGCAAATAATACACATCTAGAGCGACATGCGCCTCACACCTCCAGAAATCCAAATGCCGTTCTGTGCGGGCTGAGAGCACTGCAATGGGAAAAAAACGCCATTAAAATTAGTTTCAAACAAACAAACAAACAAACAAATAAACAAGAAAACAAGAAAACGCTTAAATGCATAATTGGTAAAAAAAAAAAAAAAAAAAAAAAGTTGTTATATAAAGGCTTACTGTAAGAGGATTAGAATTTTAGGGAGGCTCCCGTATGATCAATACAGGAATATGGTCATACTGATGTCTCTACATTATTATACCAATGCTGATCTTGTCGTAGGGGACAGTAGTCAGATTGTAAAAGAGAATCTTGTTACACAGTCAAAGGACATAAATTTAGGGGTTGCCAGCGAGACGAGTCGCTGAGAGAGATGGCGGTCTTTTATCTGACTGCTGCTTTGTAGGGCATGAGACATTGTCCACAAAGTACATCAGAGTTCAATAACAACATAGTAAGTCATTATAGCATGCAGAACACCACTTCCCTAGTCTGTTTTCAGGAGTTTCATTGACCTTAGTGTTAAAGCGCACTGTTTAATGATATAGTATTAGTCATCATCAATAAATGCTATGCTTTACTTGTGAGAGAAGGCAGATGTGGCTATAGACCAGAAAAAAAACCCCAGAAAAAACAGCTTTTTAAAGCCTGTTCTACTGAAATGGTTCTGAACCCTCTCTCTTCCACTGCCAGCAGAACCTTCAGGGTGCAGACACGATTCTGGCTGTACATCAGAGACCATAAATTCTTAATTGGTAGCCTCCCATGCACCTGGTGTCACAGCACCTGGCTGCACCTATGTATTTACAAGGAAACTAACAGATGCTTATTGCCTTTCTGGGGAGCATTTGAACAGGCTGTCAGGTACGATATAATATGCCACAGTAAGACAAAATTGTACATTAAGAGAACTTGGCTGGCCCTTGAGGAATGTGCCCAGTGGCCACCCAAGTGTATTAATGTTCTCAACGTGTTGGTCAAAAATGTATGATTTTTCTACTAATGCGCTCCCGATGAGCCTATGTTATTTTCAAAACGGCCTTAATGGTACTGCTAGAGACGGTAGAAAGCTGAGTCTGAAAAAAGTGATGGTTGGGATAAAACAGTATGAAAAGGCAATTAGGTTCATATTTGTATTGTTTTATTTTTTTCCCTTTTATTTACTGAAAACAAAACGTGGAGCTTTTTCACTTGAGCGGCCCCTTTACCACACAGCTAAATCACCCACTTCTTGTTTTTAGCAGGTGCTGATTGAAGGGGCTGATCACCCGCTGATCTCCCTTAAGTAACAATCCCTGCTGTTTAAAAAGAAGCAGGAATACACTTGTGTGGCCCGTCCTCACCCCGTGAGAATCCGTGAGATTGTGCACATAGCAGGCTGAAGCGGTCTCGAGAACTTAATGATAAATCTTACTGCAATAAAATAAGTCAAATTGGATTTAAAAGGCATCTCGGCTGAGCACTTATCCTTGTCCTTCGCGAAGCGGAAAGTCACTGAAGTTCGGCGACAAGTCTCTTGTCAGATTGAGTGTCGTTGCTCGAAAGCGCCTGCTGTTTTCGTTTATCGCAGAAAAAATTGGGGTCGACTTTGTACGCAAAGCAGAGATAATGGCGCTGAATTGATATCTCTGCCGCGTTGGTGCCTGACGCTGTAATGCCGTTCTCAGGAGGACACTATGCGAAAGAGACCGTCCGCAGCGGAGGCCACGATCTCCACAACTTCATCTCCTCCGGGTTTGTGACGTTAGGACGAGGGCACCTCAAAGGTAGGGTGCACAATCTTTGGCTGTTCTCTGACGTTCCTTCCGCAAGTCACGACACTCTCTGGCTCACCGTCAATTTTACTAGCTGATTTTCTGTCTTTATTTGAATTTGTTCCCTGAAATTTTCCAAACTTTAGCTCCCAGCACACAGCAGATAAATGACTACTTAAAGCTGCATCGGCTCTGGACAGAAATGCGTGACCCAGGTTTGATTTAGCCGTATAATTTTCCCTTACTAAACTCTGGCCGTCAAATGTAAAGTTGTCTCTCATTTTCAAGGTAAGCGGTTCTTGGTAAATGGCCATAGAAATGGAAAAGCCTGAAGGTGTGGTGTGAAATGTGGGTTAGCTCTACGTTAACCCATGTGGACTGAGACTTGACGAAAATGACTTAATTTCAGCCACAATAATTTGTGCACCAGGAGTTTTACCTTGATGTGCTATTGTTATTGTATTGTGTATGACTCTTTAACAAGCATATGCTTCCCTGGGGGGTGTTAGCCAGTAAATTTGTGTATTTCTGAAAATGTATTTATTCATATATATTACCGAACATACACTATATGGACAAAAGTATTGGGACACCTACACATTACACCTACAGGAGCTTTTAATATTTTCCAAAATGTAAATGCTTCAGATTACCAAGACATTTTGGAAAATTCTATGCTTCCAACTTTGTGGAAACAGTTTGGGGAAGGGCTTTTTCTGTTCCAGCATGACTGTGCCCCAGTACACAAAGCAAGGTCCATAAAGGCATGGTTGGATGAGTTTGGCGTGGAAGAACTTGACTGGCATGTACAGAGCCCTGACCTCAACCCAATCGAACACCTTTGGGATGAACTAGAACGGAGATTGTGAGCCAGGCCCTCGTGTCCCACATCAGTGTCTGACCTCACAAATGCTCTTCTCGAAGAATGGACAAAAATTCCAACAGACACACTCCAAAATCTTGTAGAAAGCCTTCCTAGAAGAGTGGAAGCTGTTATAGGTGCAAAGGGGGGACCAAATCGATATTAATGCCTATGGATTTAGAAAGTGCCTATAGGATGTCATAAAAGCTCCTGTAGGTATAATGTGTAGGTGTCCCAATACTTTTGTCCGTATAGTGTATATTAGTTTTTTAAATCACTGCATAGCTAAGGTTAGTTTGTGACAGGCGGAGTATTGAGAAACAAGTATCGAATGAGCTCTCGTGTTATTAGATGTTAAACTTTTAAATGAGAAAAGCAGCGTACCTTAATGTTTAAAGGCAATCGAATGTGCCTGGGCAGAGCTGACTCTGGCTCTTCTGGGGGCCTATGTGAGTACTAACGCTCATCCTCATAAGCACACACCCCAGTTCAGTGCTGCGTCACATTCATCATTCAAACGGCATTACATTCCTCAATGCATACTTTGGAATTATGTGTACGTTTCGTATTTTATCATTTATAATAATAACAAAAAAGTGACCCTTCAGAATTATGTTTGTTGAATTCAATATTAATTTAATAAGTAATTGAGTTTGATAAACCAGGGGTACTAATAAATCACATTACAAACTTCGACTAAAGATTCAGAATAAGTCAAAGCAATAAATATAGTAAGATATTTAACACATTATGGCACTCTATAAATTAACACTGTTCACTATAATGAAACGACACAGTTCACTCAATAATACAATGCTGTTGACCGCAAAACTATTTGATTTTGATATAATGTGCTTTGGTGCAATCTGGCTGCTGATGCAGAGTTTCGTTACTCAACAATCACACCATCTTTGTGCATAAAGCCTTTATTTGGTTTAAGATCATTTGGACAAGTGATATATTGTAAAAGGAGGCTAGGCCAGCTGGTCTTAAGTGGCTCTACCCAGAACACTGGATATATATTTTAAAAAGAATAATAATAATAATATTTACATATTTGACTGGGTTTAATAACTCCTCATCAGGTGTTTTCTCCAAAAAAAAAGCAAATTTATTTCAATCTCCAATATTTTTAATCATGTACAGAAACTGTATAACATGATTCTACTAATTGCATTATCAGATCTTTGGCAGTGCTTTAAGCTTTAAAAA